>JASDQU010374967.1:0-11472 GCA_032191745.1 Picea mariana | reverse complement strand
TATATATATATATATATATATATTGTATGGTGAATGGTGAAATTAATACAATGAAGCATTGAAAGGTTTTCTCCCGGTTAAGGATTTCCAGTTTAAATCTCTATGTACTATGTGTATGAGTCATTGTTTAATTGATGTTTTGCTTAAGAATCTATATGCATTGCTTTACTTCACAGGTTTAAAACTTACACTTCCCTATTGTTGATTTAGTACTACAAATTCTAGAGAATCTCAATCCGATAAATATTCTCTGATACCATGTGAAATTTTCTATCCCTAGGTGACTGTTGTCCTATGCTTTTCTTTCTTCCTTGGCCTATTTCTTCACCTTTGAAATTTTTTGTCTTCGTGAAGAATGAACATGTCTTTACCCTCTACCTTGACTTGTCTTTATACTTTAGCTAAAACCCTAACCTACCAAAACCCTATTCTCTCCGTGAGATCAACGGTTGAGATTACTCTAAATCACTAATGCATTAAAAATGCACTTTATTAGACTCAACAACTAATTAAAAGACTTCCACTTTATAAACAAAGTGAATTACAAAATAGATTTCACTTGGACAACTTCACTCACGTTTGACACAAAACTTGTAAAGAAGTTCGTGTCCAAGCTACAAACATCAACAAAAACAATGTAATTATCACATTCATATCAATGCTCAACAAAAGCAATGTCACGACCATATTTTACATGACAAAAATGCATCTATTTGTATTTTTTGATTTGCCATGAGACATAAGCACTAAATTCTATGAGCTTCTAACCTCCAAAGTGAGAAACTACTTTACATTATGTTTACATGATGAAAAAATGACGATAGGTTCGAATTTACAATCTTGGAGGAATCACTTCTTATATATTTTGTTTTTGGTTTTGATATGGTTGAATGAAAACTTTATTGGCTACATTTTCTCTTAGCTCGAGTGTGTTTGATGTCATGTTGTTGCTTTTGGTGTCTGTGTAGCTCAATTAATATTTGTGTGGATTCTAATTCACATTATGTTATGTGTATAAGCTACTAAGCAATAATAGGTCTCTTGAGTGTGTATCTATTTCTCTGACATCCATTGTTGTTTTATTAATCTATGATTGGCTGATAGCCTTGGACTAAAAACTCTTAACCTCAACACGAGTATACAAAATTCCCTTGTAATGAAAATGGATTGAATAATACACATCACATTTGAAAGTACACAACATCCATTCAATTGTGTTGCACACACAAAAATAGAGACCTAACTTATTTGATTCATTGATTAGCTCACAAACTTTAAATGGTCTTATTTGGAATCACTAGAATCATTAAGATAAATATAACATCCTATATAATGTTCAAGAAGTTTGTAAATCGTGCAAACAGGATGGAAAACACATGAGAATAAAAACAATTATGTGTTGGAGTTGAAAGGAAGTTACAATAGTCAACTTTAAAAACATCAAAATAAAAGTGTTGACACATTTTCAGAGATTGTGATACTTAATAATAAGGAATTTGAAATGATCATTGATAGACCTTGTTTCCTACCCATATGGGCAAACCAAATTTACTATCAATGATTTATGTTATCGACAAAAAACGTAATATGAACATGAACACTACTATAATATGAGGTTGTAGCATTGCCTCGCAGTCTATTTTTTTTGTGAAACAAATTGATGTATGGGTGATGTAAAACATGATCCATGAGTGATGTTGAGATTTTGCATCAATTTTTTGTCATTTCTACATCACTTAACTCGATATGCGCTATATAGGGCATCGTCTTAGTGATGAGTATTACAAGGAAAAAAAATATTTAGCGTCTTTTGGTGTCAATTGTTTTGTGAAAAATTACCCATAGAGTCATCGTTGCATTAACTTTGTGTCCTAGGCATGTTGATTATGTTGAATTATCAGTAAGTTGCGTTAATAGGGGCATCGTCATTTGGCATGTGCATCGTTATGGCATTATATGTGAGTTAATATCCATAACTTTTTAATCATTTTCTGTCATATTAGTGTCACATTAGAGTCTCCATTGCATCATTACAATTCATTTTGTGCCATGTTAGCATCTTATTGCACCATTGTTGAGTCATGTTAGAGTAATTTTTGCACTGTCATTATTTCCTTTACATCGTATCAACATATCTTTAGAGTGGTTTGTGCATCGAATTGTGTTGTTATAGTGTTACAATTGCAACATTATTATTAGTAATGATCCAAGTAATTTCATTTAATTAATTATTATTGTTTATTTAATTATTTTTATTATTATAGGGGTGGCAGGTGCATGGGGGATCATCATCGATCCCAGAGGAAAAAATGAAGCAACCTATGCATGGGGCCTAGGAAAAGCTTCCAATAATCAAGCTAAAGCATGTGCATTGCTACAAGGATTGCAACTGGTGAATGACCTCCAAAACCATTATTTGAATGTAGTGAGAGACTCAAGTGCAAAAATCAATTAGATGATCTCAAAAGCCCTTCCAACTGGTTATACTCTTGCTTCTACCCTATCTCTAGCTTGCAAGGAGGTTGGAAAGTTCCAAAAGATATATTTCCATCAGGTTTTGAGGGAGAATAAGCAACAAGAAGACATGTATGTCAATGAGTCCTCCAAGCTAAAACAAGGGGTCATTAGGATTAATGAGTATACAAAGAACCAAAGTATACCACAAGCAATGTGTATTGAATCTTGTGGAGTGATAGGATGCATTAAATTTCTCCATGCCAAGGAAATATAGGCTGCCACTTCAACACATGGTAAGTATTATGAAAAGACTAGGGTATTTCTTCGCATGCTTGACATCAAGAAGAAACATTTTTTGAAGGAGAATTTGGTGCATATTGTTTTCCTGTGGGATAATGGATATGTGGTGAGGAAAATGTCATAAGGAATTTAGATTTTGGCTCCAAATATTTGGTCTCTGCTTGGTGCAAGGAGTCAACAATTTATTCATGATTGTGTGCTACATTGGTTTGGTAAGTTTTAAGCTTGGTGGCCTCTCTAGTGGAACTCTGTTTTCAACTTTGTTTCTGTGTTTATTTATCATCAAGGGAATATACCAACTAGAATTATATCTCATTCGTCTATAATAGTTTGTATTATTGGAAATATTTTCTCAAATAAACTAGGCTATGATTGGGGGTGGTTCAACATTCTAGGGGGTTAAGGGATTTGTAGCTTTCATTGTTTCAATTTAATATAAGAAATTATAAAGAAAGTTTTGTTGGTTGAAAAAAATCTCATTTGGGTTTTTCTTCTTTGTTTGTTATTGACTTTATTTAGCGATCCTAGTTTTATGTTTGGTATTGGGTTTGGCCTCTATTTTGTTTCAAAAGATCAAAGGGATCTGCAAGTAATAAGAAGGGTGTTAAGAAACCATGAGGAGCAAATTTAGTGGAATAGGTCGTCCCTTTTCTCAATCATTTCAAAGGTGCATGACAATAAGAATCGAGTTTTCTCTCGAACTGCTAGAATTATGGGAACTTTAGTTCAATAAAAACACTAGATAGCCAATCTAGAGGCATAATGTAGCATGTCAAGAAATATGGTTCTAAATATAAGCGAGGGAGCATAGTCAGGGAATTCAAATCAAAGAATGTTAGTCAACTCAGCCTATGGGGAGTTAAAGGAAGAAGAAACAATGCACCAACTGGTTGAAAATATGAAAATTGGAAAGAAAGACTCTATACCATCAAATGTTGGGGTGAGAGACTATAGGAGGTGCTACTAGGGTTTACTCTAGCTGCTATCTGCATTACATCATCACCACTTAGAATAGATTGTTGCCACTCGAATCGATTGCTCGCTCCAGTGGTAACCCTTGCATGTTGCAGAAGGCTTTAGATCAAATTCGAAGTTTGTTTGGTTTGAGTTTCTTTTGCTTTGATTGTCGGTCCTATGCTTCTCTCACCCTAGCTTTTTCATGGTTGGGACTTCCATTCTAGAAGAAAAAGGCTTTGCTTATTTGAACATATCTTCCAAATTTGTTGTTAAGAAACACCTCGATAAAACCAAGTTTTTCAAAAGGGTTGAACCCTAGCCTCATGGGTGGTTTCAACTAGAGGATTTGGGTATGCAGAGTCCACCTGCATTAAACTTGAAGCTTCACATACAATTGAAAGTAGGAGCTAGGGTCTTCTTAGTCAGTTTCTTCATCAACTTAGAACCCACTATTTGGCTTAAATGAGTGGGCCAGTTTGTTGAGTCCAGGTTAATATAACCCAAACCTTGTAGCAGGTTGCAAGTGAAGGTTAGGTCTGTTGAATCTCGCATCAAAACCCCAACCTCATGGGTTGTTGCGAATAGAGGATTTGGGTATGTTGAGTCCACCTGCATTAAAATCAAAGATTCACGTATGGTTGAAAGTAGGAGCTGGGGTTTGATTAGTATGTTTTTTTCATCCACTTAGAACTTGCTTATTTTGCTTAAATGAGTGGGCTCGTCTGCTGATTCCATGCTATTTAATGGAAATCACTTTGTCTGGACTGTAATGATCTAGTACATAATAGGTTATGAGGTAGTTATTTTGAAGCTACCAATTATGAAATTGTCCATAATATGTTAGTCAGAGAGACTAGTGATTTTGATTACTATCTGAATGTTCTTGGCGCCTAAGGAATGTACTTTCAATTTTTCCGAAATATAAGGTACAATTTTTTTGAGGAAAAAAACCATCAAATGTCACCCTGGATGAAGTTGTTAGTTGTCATGTGTTCTATTAAGCATCATCTTTTTCAAAGTTATTAGTATACTGGTAGTCTTTTATTGAACTTATAGATACAACAAAAATTGGGGTTTTTGGTCCAAATACATTTGTAAATTTTGCATTTGGCAGGCAAGGTGTTACACATCAAAATTGCTCACTTCGATGATGTCTCATTGTCACACTTTTGTTGCAAGTGTCACAAAAATCATATTGTTGTCTCGCCTGTATCGTGTCGCAGACGATGTCATAAGAACACTTGAGATATCCTTTAAAGTTCGTTAGAATATGAAAATATATCTTTTGGCAAAGAGTACAAACTTTTACCTTGAGAAATTACCATCATTAAAGTATTTTTGGAGATCAACACCCCCTTTCCCACTTGCAAGGAGCACTAGCGCTCCTTATCCTCTTAGTAGGGAGCGTTGCAGTGCTCTATGGCCCACTTTGAGGGAGCGTCAATCTGTTGAGCAAATATCGAGGACAAATCCCCCTTATCTCTAAGGACAACTGAGAAATATCCAAGTCAGTTTGGCTCGAATCCAAGTCCAAGGATGGATCTAAGGGGAGTTCCACAACTGATGGAGTAATATCCTCAACTTATCCCAATAATATATAAGGTGGTTAAGCCTCTCAAAGCCTATATAAGGAGGCATTATCATGGTGAAAAGGAGAGAATAATCAGTGAAATGTATTGTCATTTTGATTGTGGATCGTTTGAGCAAGGGGTTGGACAAGGAGAGCTTGGTGAGGCTGCCACATCTGCATCTGCATTTTGTAAGAACCTTATTTTGTTCTCATTAATACATGTGCTTGGCCTGTTTCCTTCAAGATTGTGTACATTTGCATGAGCTCGTCTTTTGGACAAATCTAGCTTTAAACTAATCATGGTAGAATAGAAAGTATGCTTTGTCTTCGTTGTTTATCGGATTGCAAGACTCATTAAAGGACTTGGAGATCAAGCTCAACTTGAATTGAGTGAGGACAAACTTTGTAAAAAGGTACTCATACTTTCTTCCTCTTCTCTATTGACTAGCTTAGCTATGTTTAAAGGAAAGTTAGTGTTCAAAGTTAACACTTTTCTGTCTTGGTCATAGGGGTCTAAGATCCAAGAGGGAGTTCACCTATCCGTAGGGGAATTTTCCTACAACAGAAATTGGAGACTCCACTAGGGACAAATCTTTTAGTTTTTGTTTCCTTCCTTGGTCTTGTTTTAGTTTTTGCCTGTCCTCAAATCCTATTCACTGTGTTTTTCTAGTTTTCAGATGTGTTGTTAGTTTTGAAGTCATCCTACACACGCTGATATTTAAGTTTTCCCGAGTTGTTTGTTTTTCTAGGTTAACATTTTTCATTCTCAGAAAACAACACTCCCCTTCAATTACATATAGAGCGTCGATCTCAAGCTCGATGCTCCCCTACAATTCTTTACAGAGTGCTACAACACTATGGTGCCTATATCACCTGAGCATCGATTTTCCTCTTTGTTGAAAATTTGTGGGATACCTCTTTTGGGTGTGATTTTTGTTTTTCTTTCTTTCTCAGGACTTTTGGCATTAGTTTGTGCCTTCTGTAAAGCTTGCAACCATTTGATTTCGAAGGGTTCTTTTGTGTTTTGTTTGGTTTTTAAAAAATATATCGAAATCACTCTTCCTTGTTTTAGAATCACTCTTCCTTTTTGAAGTTGGTTTGATACTTTCTCATTTATCTGATTGTATGAAAGTTGTTACAAGGAGGTTCAAGGATCTGTGTATTGTTCCATGTGATCTTTGAGTTATGTTTCCAAGCAATTCCTCTTGTTTGAGTTTTGATTTTCTTTTTGAAAAGTTTGGCTTTGTTTTTCTTTTTGTTTGATCATGGTGAGAGTGTGCTTTTTGTTTATATGATGTTTGCTTCCAATCACCTAAACTTGCAAAATACTAAAATCTAGTTGGCATAAGAAGCTTTGAATCAAGCCAATTGCAATTCATATTTAAACAAATAGATATATTTTCACGATTGGATTTTGGATATTAGGATCATTTTCTGAATAGTTTAGCATTGAATTGGATTCTTGATTGAGAACAATTGCATGAACTCTCTACATTTTTGTGTTTGATAGTGAAAAGGAAAATTTGTTCTCCTTCCCATAAATAGAAATCCATTGAAATAAAATATTGTTTATCATTTTTCTTACGCATTTTTGGGAATCGAGTCATAATATCATCAGTTTCATTCTCATTCACCTCTGAGTAAAGAACAACCACAAAAATCAACGCTAATTAAAATCGATCTAGAAACTTTTTCTTTTTTAGATTCCTCCACCAACATTAGACTAGGATTAGCGCTTTGGATTAGGCTATGAGCACAACTCTCCAAAGCATTCAAAACAAACATTAACATCTTGCAATAGGGAGAGAAAATCCAATTTTCGTATAAGCTTATCTGGGATCCCCCTCTCACACAAGGGTTATGCATGAGGTCGTGTTCGGGAGAGCTACGAAGATTATCCCTCCATGGTTTAACCATTCCTAGTAGTCAGATTGTATATTGGGGGTTCTTCTTGAGGTACAACTATTTTCATTTGGTCTCAGTACTTCGTGAATTCCGAATCCATTCGGGGCCCTCTGGAGTTCTACCGATCCACTTGTCCTCAATTCTCTCGAAGGATTTTGGACTTGTTATCCTGCCCATACGTTCAGACTAGACTGTCGACTGTACCCTCCCAGGGGTTGACTGCGAGTTGGTGTCCTTAGTACCCATAATCTTTAGGGTATTTACACAAGGTGACGGTGAAGGGAAGTCTTCACTGTACCTGCAACAAACGGTGGTCAAACTCACTCGGGCTCCATGGAGGATAAATCCACGATCACTGTGTGGAAGCTTGCACCAAGGCGTAAGTCTATTAAGCAGGTCACCATCATAACTGTTCCACCCAATCAAATTCTATCCCCTTCTTGACTTGATCACACGATGTTGGATTTCATCACCAACTAGTACGGTCATCGAGAGAAGGTTTGTTTGCATGTTGGTATTCCTATATTTTTTTAGCATGTGCTGTTGTTTTAATAGTTCTTCAAAATTGAGCCTGTAGACGATAAAGGTCTTCGTCGATCACGTAGGATGCAAGGTTTGCCTCGACACGAAGGCTACCAACCCTTACCTCCTAACTCACCAGAAGACACCTACCGTGGAGAGGTAGAAAATCATTCTGACGCTGGGAGTGTTGCTACTCCTTTGTTAGAAAATTCGGAAAGAGCCTTGGTTACGGTTGAAATTCCCACTCCTCACACTCCATTTGTATCAACCTCTCCTATTGAACCACTTCTGGTTCGATTGGACTTGCTCGGTAACGTTACAGAAGAAGATGTCACAGGTTTACCTTTGAGACCAATTACCGAGACATATATGGGATCCACATAACCAATTTTTGGTGATGACTATAGGACCCCCATTTGTCCTACTACCACAGTAGATACACATCACACACTTGCTCATTCTGTGTGGAGGAATCCATCGAGACATGATATTTATGAGCATTTTGAATACATTCGACAACCTCTTAATCCTCATGACACTCCTATTGCTGAGGCAGGACCATCTGGTCAAACTATTGATCACCCCATTGAATAATTAATCGATCCTGCTGTTACATTAGCACAAGTTCATCTTAATGCTGGAGTCATCACTTCTACTCATACCCAAGGCATTTCAACCGCTACTCCCACCTTTACACCTTTTCACTCTACAACTCCTCATGCTCCACATAATCCTATTGGAACGTCTTTTCACCAAAGAATGCAGACCCTTTCCAGACATACACAATCAACCATAGGGCATATCTTGACTGGGGGGAAACCACCATTTAGTGCACCTATCCCTCCCAGAGGAAAGCCATCATATAGTGGTCCTACCCTGTTGGCAAATTCCGTTAATAGACAACGAGTCAACGCATACTTGTCATTGATGGCAAGTACAGTTGTGGTTGCAGTGATGGTTTGAGTACAACAGAAATGAATAGCAGCGCAACAATAATCGGGAGGAGAAGAGTCAGTGACCATTGGATCCCATTCAATTTTTCCGAAAGGCCGGCAGTCGTCAGATCTATAGAAGCTGAGAGGGAGATAAGCCATCGGGAGATCGGAGTTCTCAAGGTCGTGAGAACCAGGACATTGAAAGTCTTGAAATCCCGACATAATCAGGACCGTCCATTTGGAAGGACGCGTGGCGGCGATCGGGTGCCACCGAGAGAAGCTCGACAGGAGGCTTCATCGAAGAATCAGGGATCGTGACTTTGAAATGTCCAATTCACTTGTCAACAAGAATCCCGAAATCGCGATATGCGATTTCGCGATTTAATCGCAGGCCTTAAAGAAAGAATGAGATCTGGACCGTTGATTTTCTTCATCGGAGAATCGGGAATCAGAACTTTGAAATGTCCAATTCACTTGTCAACAAGAACCTCGAAATCGCGATATGCAATTTTGCGATTTAATCGCAGCCGTTAAAGCAAGAATGAGATCTGGACCGTTGATTTTCTTCATCGGAGAATCGGGGATCGGAACTTTGAAATGTCCAACTCACTTGTCAACAAGAACCCCGAAATCGCGATATGCGATTTCGCGATTTAATCACAGCCGTTAAAGCAAGAATGAGATCTGGACCATTGATTTTCTTCATCGGAGAATCGGGATATCGAAGATCCCGGGAGCAAAGGTATCGTGCATTGGAAAATCGCGATACGCGATTTCCCCATAAGGCCTACGAGTGTGGGGCCACACCGACTGTCAGTAGGATAGGTGGCAGATTTTAGCGACCGACGAAAGGACCGTTGACAGGTCAACGACCGGGACCCATCGGAGGATCGGGAATCGGAGGATTGCGAATCCCGTGGACAGGCGCATCGTGGTATTGAAAACCCTGATCAGTGGGGGCCAGCTAGCGTATGAAAGGAGCGTCGGGATTTGGACGATCAGGAATCACGCTGGTGTATGCATTGAGGCATCACAAACCTCATAGCCCTGACAGGGTAAGGTTGTGGTCACGGAGTGACGGTCACGTTGACCGGGAGCTAAGCTCAGGAGGGCTAGCGTATGAAAGTGTTGAAACCCGATTTACAAGGCAAGAATAATGAAGATTATCCAACGGTGCGGATAAGGTTTGAATGTGATCGGAGGGTTGTTGTTCTTTCTTACACATTAACTCTTTCAGTTACAAATCCGTTAGTGAAACGGACTCATGATTGCAAATTAGTTGTCGATCAGTTGGCTGAACAATTGTCGTCAGTTTCTCCAAGGAGTTGGGAAGTTGAAACGTTGTGCCCGTGTGTATAAAAGAAGACGAAACAGACTGTGTCTGGTTGGCGGTTCTGATGAGGAAAGGAATGAAACAGTAAGGAAGAACATAGAAGAGGATGTGTGGTAGGAAAGGAAGCAGATGTGCAGAGTGAAATGAAAAGCAGAGCACAATAGCAGAGCAAGAGAAAACGCAGAGCAGAATAGCAGAACAGATCAGTCTTACAGAACAGAGAAAGGAAGGTAAGAATTAGTTTATCTGGAAAACTATCTGTGTATTCATTATTTTTATATTTTAGGGAGGTTGGGAGGTGCTCGGGAGGACTGTTGTCCTTAGAGGTTAAAGTGGGAGCTTGAACACAGGAAGTTGTAGCTTCCATCTGGTTGTAGCCAGTGAAACAAGGGTGGAAGGGTGGTGCTAGGGAGAACAAGTGTTCTATGTTATACAGGTTGGAGCCTGTGTAACTGGAAGTTGGTGCTGGAACATTCAGGAAGTTGGTGCTTCCATCCAATTGGTGCTGGAATATTCAGGGAGTTGGTGCTTCCTTCTAGTGGGTGCTAGAGAAACCAGAGAGGTGGAGCTCTCAAACAAGTTGTAGCTTGTAAAACAGAGGTAGCAGCCTCACATTGAGTTGGTGCTCAATTATAAATGATGTACAGAACTGAAAAACACTGCCTATCATTTCGAAGAAGAACAGGTTTTCTCCCGTTATGGGTTTCCTCGTGAAAATCTGTCTCTGTGTGTGTACTTTATGTGTGACTGATGGTCTTTACTTTTACTGTCCATATACTGTATATTGTTGATGATCACTTGAAGAAAGATTAATAATATTCAAAAGGTATAAAATTGTTTAAGCTCATAAACAACTGATTCACCCCCCCTCTCAGTTGTTTTAATATTTCCAACAATTGGTATCAGAGCGGGTTCCTTTTATTTAAAGGTAGATATGTAAGCTTAAACATGACAAGTCATGAAGGGACTTCGGCCTCTAAGCCCCCTCTGTTTGATGGAACAAATTTTTCCTTCTGGAAGATTAGAATGAGAACATATTTAATGGCCTTGGGTGTTGATGTTTGGGATGTAGTAGAGACTGGATATACAAATCCTGTTGTGCTAGCCAACAAGGATAATAAGTTAGAGTTTAGCTTTAACGCTAAGGGGATGAATGCTATATTGAATGGACTTGCTGAAGCTGAGTTTGTAAAGGNTAATGGCCTTGGGTGTTGATGTTTGGGATGTAGTAGAGACTGGATATACAAAGCCTGTTGTGCTAGCCAACAAGGATAATAAGTTAGAGTTTAGCTTTAACGCTAAGGGGATGAATGCTATATTGAATGGACTTGCTGAAGCTGAGTTTGTAAAGGTGATGCATCTTGATACTGCCAAAGCAATGTGGGATAAACTTATTAACAGTTATGAAGGAAATGAGAAAGTAAAAGGTGCCAAACTTCAAACCTACATATTGAAATTTGAACAACTAAAGATGAATGAAGATGAAACAATTA
>JASDQU010374966.1:164848-175137 GCA_032191745.1 Picea mariana | reverse complement strand
ATTTTTCTTGTTCCAGGTATTGTACTGGCATCATACGCGATTGATCTATTTACATCTTCTATTCCAACATGCCAAAAATACCTGCACAAGACAAGAACTTGTTAACTTGAAATCTCTTAAGAAAATGATTGAAGATTGAATATAAATTTGAACACATTCAAATTTATATATCCTGTGTACATACATGTAACATTTATATATACACACACCTGCGCACATCCCTTGACGGATTATATTCATGGCTTAGCGCCATATTGCACCATTCAACAACTTGTTCAACGGATTCAAATCGATCGGCATGAGGGTTCAACTGATACCTTCAAAGTTCTCATTTTATACATGCCCCTGCACCATCGTGCTCTCCTTTTCCATGACCAGTCTCAAAAAAATTCCAACAATGTGTAATCTTTAATTTTTTATGAATACGACATAACCAATAGAATGATTGTGAAGATTTGAACTGACCCGCACACCCATCGGACCATATCCAATGTCGATCAAATATGATTCCATGTTCTTTCAATGAATCATAAAATTTATCAAAACAATGTTGTACATAATGTGTGTCATGTGTTCGATCATCACTTATATAAAAGTGATATTCTTTAATAACATGTCGATTTTCGTTGGTGCTTTCTATGTTTGGAAGACTCCATTGAGCATGTCTATATAGAACGTGGACAAATATAATGACTTGATCAGAATGATAATATTCACTCTGTATTTCTTTTTGTGCAGTGAATGTGTAATTCTCTGCAAAATCAACTACAGAGAAAATTGTCCCTGGTGGAAACACTTCACGTGATTGTTTGAATTGTAGATCTTTCCATCGAGCTCTATGTGAACGCTTGGTATATTTATAGATTTCTTCCTCAAACTTCTTCAAAAACTCTATCAAACTGATTTTATCTACCTTCAAATCAATCCTTTTGGAAATAACATTTGAAGAATGTGGAGTCGTGCTGCTCAAATATTCATATCTTTTCCAATTGACTCTTATATTAGAAAATGATTGATCATTCATATCAATATGATACTTTGAATGAAACAAACTTAGATTTCCACAACGATCACATTTCTTTCCACCAACACATTTTTTTTGTAAAATAAATCATCATCTTCTCTTTCACATAGAATTTCAGATATAAAAACACGAACTGTGGAAGGAGGAGGTGAACCTGGCCATAAAGTTTTACCAAAATCCAAAAAAGTGTCGTAATACAACTCAAACTCCACATGATAACGACAACAACACGTGTCACGGAGAGTGATGGGTCTAACAAACCATGGTTTTTGTTGCACAAATGTATTGATAGAAATTTTAACTTTTTTGTGCTCTTCTTTGAATTTATTAAACAACTCTATTTGTGTCATTGGCAATATATGTTTTGGATGTTCTTCATATTGATTTCATGCTATTCTTCGACGCAACACATCCATTGTATGTGGTGAAACAAGATATTCTTCCAACCAACAATTACGGGCCAATTCTTTAACATTTTCTGCAAGTCTATCTTTGTAGGGTTGTCTAGAAATCACTATCCAACAAGCCAATTCATCATTTACATCTATTTGGAAACGAAATTTTCTATGTTTGTGTAATGTTTTTCTTGACGTTCCCAAAGTTTTTTCCATGTGTAGTTTCAAACGATCTTTTATATTGCTCCCTGAAACAATTGTTGTTTGTAATGTTTTACATGCAACACGGACATCTTCTTTTCGATATTTTCCAAAAGTTTTTAATACATTAGTTATATTGTTAAAGGCATTATGTTGCAACTTTGTATCCTTTGTCGACTTTTGAATACCCAATAATGATGTAGCTTCTTTTAACTTTCTCGACTTCAATAGAGAAAGTAAAAGTTGAGCCTGTGCTGTTACTGATTTATCTTTGAAATAAGTATTATACATATTCTTAGTTCGATATCTTATATAATGCTTAGCTTTTTTCTTTCCAAATTTGACAGTATCAACATTTTCTAATATTTCATCATCAATGTTGATAGATTCTCCTGCATATTTCAATTTAAAGTTTATATTAAAAAACATAACCCGAACACAAATTCACTAAGTTATATATACTTGAGTGTTCATCTTATATTAATTTAAATTTATGTACACATACCTATAGGGGATTCGTCTTCTGATTCAATTTCAGTTTCAACGTCTTCTTCAACATTATGAGACAAATCTATTTATGTTTTTTGAAAAACATCAAATTGTGATTACAATCAATTATATTATTTACAATATTTTTAATTTGAATTGTATACTTTGAATTTTGTACTTTATGAATACAGTCCCAATGTGTGTCATGTGCTCGATCATCATATCTGCATGCATACCTGGTTGAACTTCTTCTTGTCGAAAATCTCTATCGACATTATCATCGTTTATTTCTTCAATATTTGCACGTTCTTGTTTCTTTCTCCGATAAAGCTCTTTCTTTTGTTCAATTTGGCGAGTATCATCTCAAGTGCGATCATATTTTCTCTTGCGCAAACTTTTGTTTCCCATGATTTTTATAGTTATCTGTAAAAGATATGTTCAACAAAGACTTCACCTTGAAAAAATGCTCAACATTTATCTTTCAACATATAAATTGTTATTCCAATAAAAACCAAATAGATGATTCGAAACTTTGTTTAAGTGTTCTAAAAAACCACCATGTATCGATATCAATCCTCCGATTAAGCCTATGGAACAGAGGGAAGAAATAAAGAAAGAAAAGAATACAACTGCAATCAGTAATAGAAATTCTTTGAAATCCCTATTCTCGATCTTATATCTTTTTGTTCATTTGATGGATTGTGTTAAACTTGTTCGGCCGAAATCCTATTTATACAATTTGGTGCAAAAGAAAACCATACGACGTGTCATTTCATATTTTCCGGTATGCCTTAAATACTCGGTCTTTGTGCTGAGCAAATTTATAGTGTTATTTGATTTGCGTTATCTGTCTGGCACATTATAGTATGTATTTCAAATCATTTTATGTTGTCTTTCCAGAAGTCATGTGTCGTTGTTTGCATATTGATTGTAGGTTGTTCAAATATCAAAGAATATTGGATTGGTTCTGCCTGGTAAAGATCCCCACATAATATCATGTAAATGTTCCCAAACTATTTGGCTGCACATGTTTTATGTTTCTTAGTCGGTTGTCAATGGAATACAAGAAGTGACTTCCAATCAAAGATGCCTCATCTATGAAGACAAGTTGTAGTTCACCATAAATCTTAGACAAGGTATCTAACATTTCCTTGCTGAGTGGAGACAATGTGACTTGTTAAAAATGAAGAGTGGATTTTTGTTCCTCCTGCATTGTATGCAACTTTTCATGTGTATGAGAATATTAGCCCATTTGGTTTCATAGGGTCAAACGAATTGCTCGAATCATAGATTCGTATAAGAATTTGGAATATACATGTTCATATCAGAAATGTTTGATAAGTGACATGGGCATGAGCACTGAATCATCATAAACATCAGCAAAACGACAAGGATCAAGCTAAAGATTCATAGATTATTCTCTTGCTATGTTTATGAAACAAATATCCTCAATTATTTATTCTACTATGCCATGGTAAATATATTTATGTCATTTACAATACATGTTTTTTATTTCACAAGAATTATCAACAAGTAGAAGTGAAACATCCAACATAGTGCAAGGTCCAGAGACTAAGAGGTATGGTTACAAAACTCTAATCTGCACACTTTATCCAAATTGTACATATATTAAAGCTTGCCATATTTGAGAATATGCTTGCATATAAGAATGTCAAGTCATATATTTTGTCTATTGGGTTTGAACAAATTTTGCCAGCTAAAAACACCCTTCAAATTGGAACATGGTTTACATTTGGGCCACCAAAAATACTATTTAAATAAAATAATATGAATAATGTTGAAATAATTATAAACAACATCTCTTTAAACTTGAACCAGAGTTTGTCGAGCTCCAAATATATTTCATAGCTGAGAATGTTTTTTCCATAGTTAATGTGTTTCTATCACTTGATAATTATCAAACTAAGTGTTGTTGTGTGAGGGATAAAGTTTGTTTCTCCCTTTATTTTTCCTCTTCTATACTTACCTATTTTTCTCTTTTATTCTTCCCCTCTATTATCTGTTTATGGATCTATACTTAGTCACATATTTATGATCGCGGGTTCCTAGGGTGGCAGACTAAAAAATCCTCATCTCCATCTATATCTTCACATCACGAGTCTGACCAACCACCATTCTTTTCCATACTTAGTCAATTTTATGTATGTGGGTTCCCAGGTTGGTGCTATCGAACTCTTATGCCTCGTGTTCGGGGTATACATTTTGCACCTAAAACTTCGGTAATCTACATTTCAACCCCAGACTCCTTGAACTCGCAAGCCTCACTCTACCTACGATGWATTCGTCTGACTACCCCGCCTTTGCATACTTAGTCAATTCTTCAAAGTTTCATGGGTTCACAGACTCCCGTGTTTACAAAACTTTCAAAGAATTTTTCACTCCCCCCTATCCCCGCCACCTTCACCCCTTYCTAATGCACATTAATTACGATTTTAATAGTGACAACTCACCACACAAGTTCAAAAATATTGGCATTAATAAGAGAAAATCTTGAGGACATCTCCCATTAAGCCGCATTAATGGGAGAATATTATGCGATCTAATGATTTTTCTATGTCAATCTTGAATTGGAAAAAAATTGTTGCTTATTTTAGTTTTTTTAAGGCATCATCAAAGTAAGAATGCAATTTTGTGCTAGCCCACTGTCATCTACAAAGGTGTTTACACCATGTCCCTCTTTAATATTGTGCATATATTACAGTTTATCATATTTGAGAATGTGCCTGCATATGAAAATGTTAACTCATATATTTTCTCTATTTCCTATGCGTTTGAGAAAAATTTGCGAGCTGAAAACACCCTTAAAATTGGAACATGGTTTACATTTGGGACATAAAAATACTATTAAAATAAAATAATATGAATAGTATTGAAATAAATATAAAAAAATTCTCTTTAAACTTGAACCTGAGTTTGTCGAGCTCCAGGTATATTCCATAACTGAAAATGTTTTTCCCATAGTTAATGTTTATGGATACATGCCCTGCCTTTCCATACTTAGTCGATTCTTCACCTTATGTTGTCACAGATTGGTGGGTTCCTGGGCTCCCAGGTTCACAAAAGTTTCAAAGCATTTTCCACTACCGTCCATCCCCACCACCTTGGCACCCTTCCCAATGCACATTAATCATGCTTTTATTAGTGACAACTCACCACGCAGATTAAAAAATATTGGCATTAATAGGTGAAAAGGTCGAGGACATATCCCATTAAAACGCATTAAACCAAGATTTATGGGAGATTATATTATTATCTTCCAGTGTTCATTTTAAATAATATCAGATCAAAGGAATGTTCTCATCACCTTATGGATGCATCTCAACAACATTTCTATGGAGATAGATTGAAAATTTTTGGGCATGAGGACCAGAGTTTTCAGTGGTCTAGAGCTTATAACTACTACTCATCCCCTTCTGCCTAGAAGAAAGTTATCTGGACGTCTAGAATTGCATGAGTAGGTTGTGTCCCCAAAGTTTTTAACTGTAAGGAGTTGGTCACCTGGTGCGCCGAAAATTATAATCCAAACCAACGGATTATCTAGTTGCAGGACCATTCTCGAGTCTCCCTATCGCCTCAAGTATTTCGAAAGATGTTAAGACTTCCTAAGCTAATGCTTACTTTCAAGGGAAAGGATTATAGGGAGTTCTTAAAGAAGCATGATAATGGATTGGACCTCTTACCTGATTTCTTAGAGGACCCAGTGACTGTGCCTGAGGACATGACCAGATTATAGGTTAGTGCATTCAAAAACCCTTTCAGGAAAATTGCATGGATTTTCACGAGGATAACAGGACATCAAACTACAACTAGAATTTCTCAGATGATTATGTATATTGTATATTTTACGTTGAATGAACAAGCCATTTTCGATTGGGGAAAGTTGATTTCCATTGAAATATATTCTCAATTATTGCAATACAAAAGGCAGAAGAAATTCTTCATGTCGTCTTATTTAATTTTCGCGATAGCACACTGCTTTCCATTCCCTATATTATCTTTGTATAATAAGTTAAACTGGGAATTTGACCCAGTAACCTTCTAGTACCAAACATTATGGAGACACAAGGCCTCCCAACATTTTTATGAGGTCTTTAATGATTTTGTATCAATTTTTAAAGGGTTGATATTTGGAAAGGATTTTCCCCGAATGTCTGACTAGGCGAGAAAGTTCCTGGATAGGAAGGGCACACTAGAACAAATGGACAACTATAATTTTATAAGTATTTTTGGATCCAAATAAAATCCTTCCTTCCTTCCATGTCAAATATTTGATAGAATGTTTCTTGCTGAGATAGCAAGGCAGTACACCTATTGGTTGCATTTTTTCCATGAAAAGAGAAAAAGGAAATTCATGCCTCTACCTTGGAAAGTCGAGGATTTCATACTCACGAATATGAACATGATTAATTGTTTTGTGGACCACTTCCACATTCTCAATTTGAAATATGTTGATAAAGTAAAAGGGTTTGACCCTAATGGTATTTTTGTAGAACACCTATTGGTTGTCAGTTTCAACAGTTCTTTCATTAACACTATCCTGAATGAAGACAAAGAGAACACCTCAGGAAGTCTTTCTCGTGACACCAATATCCTAGAGACAATACTCAACACCAATGAGTCGTACAAGAAAAAATGAAAAGGTCCGGGTGAGAAAAGTGCCCAATCCCCGACTGCCACACCCAAGACTACATCATCTCAGAGAAACACTCCAATGGCCTACCCAAGTAACAAAGTCACACAAAGTTATCCAAGCAGAGGAGGAGATAAGAACCCTCCCTCTTGCAAAATTGATAGTTCTCATAAACTTCCCGCAAGAAAAAAACTAAAAAAAATTGTGCAAGAAGAGGAGGGACTGAGGGGAGAAATTGATATCCACGATCTCTGCCTCGAAGATATGGGGCTAGAAATTGACATTGACAAAATGTTCCCCGATGATGACCAACTATATATCAATTCTCCCCATAACCCTTAGATGGAAATAATTGGGACCGATATCTTCGACGGAGAAGAGTCTTTTTCATTTCAGAGCATTTTTTTTATAGCGATTCCAAAAGATTGGTTATTGAAAAGATATATGTAAAGAATAAGAAAGGGAAATCTCGTTCAGAGATGAACCTACAGAACATGCACCCTTCCCAGATATCCTAGATACACCGAGCAACTGGAGATGCTCTAGAAAACTCTATTAAAAACCTTGAAGTAGAGAATGTTAGGTTAAAGGAGCGAATCAAACAATTGGAGATATCTCTAATGGCCCTTCCATTGTTGGCTAGTCCTTTGGCAATGATCGGTCCCACCACACTTGCGGAAAAGTTAAAAGGATCAACAAGACTTATCACATCAGCCTGAGGCTATGTAGAAAAGAATATAAAGAGAAGAATGGAATTAATAATAGAATCTTGGGAGTTGTCAAAGAGTATGGTCTCTTTTGGAACAAGAGTACATGCTTTTCATGGGTATCTGCAAATAGAATTAAAAAATGAGCAAGGTTTCTACCTCGATGCAATTGTACCATTTGGTGTTAAAGTTACTAATATGATGGAATTGAGAATAAGAGAGGAGGATATCCCTTCCCTGGATCAAATAAACCAACTAAACGCATGTTGGAAAGAAAAGGTAAAAAACCTGAATGGTATCGTTCAAGCATGTATCCAGGCCATGTCTAGAAGAGACAAACTATTCAAGAAGCTAACTGAGCTAGATCTAGCTAGCAGCACCAATGAATTCCAAGACCCGAAATTGATATTCAACTCATTGTTTTTAACCAAGAAAGAATTTGACGATGAAGTTGAGATCTATAAAATACTGTCATTTGAAAATTTCTATGGCATTCTCGATTATGGTGAAGATGACGTGAAAAAATGGCTAGTTGACTATTCGATTAAAAACCAAGATATTGAAGAAGCATTGTGCAACCTCTCTATTGATCTAAGCGACTTGGAAAGTGAATTCTTCAATATTAAAATCCACCATGAAATAAACATGGCATCCATGAGGAGCTACATCAAGCAGTGGTTCAAAAAGGTTGCTGACAAGATTACCAATGAAGGGCAAAGGATGCTTGAAATGGTTCCCATAACCTCCAAGGAAAACCATAAAAGGACATCAGCAAGCAAATAACAAGGCATGGGATACCATCATAGTAATTTCATACTGATCACATTCTTTTGTCTTTCTCAATGTCTTCATCTAGTTACTCTACCTCTTTAAATAGAAAAGTTTAACTAAGGACTGGCAATTTTCTCTTTCTTCTTGCCAAGTCTTGTTGTCTTCTATTGCCAAATTTCTTCTATCTACAAGCTTGATTCTTGTAAATATTTTCTTTATGGTCAGCGGAAGCCCCAATCTGTTGACGAGCGAAATTGACCATCTATCAACTAGAAGAGCGAGTCTAGTCCGGGGTTGTCTAAATAACCCAAGCCGTTCGGTGTAACTCGTTCTGACGGATTTAATGGCTCTGTTGGCCAATCTAAAAGTCCTAGAAGAAACAAATAAAATAAATAAAAGAGTTGAAATAACTAACTAATTACTAAACACTATGTACATATGTTCTAATGTAACTGTAGTAGTTGTATTTAAGCAGAAGATATACAAGTCTCGTTTATTTACATGATTTACAATATGCAAGTTTTAATCGAAACTTATGAAAATCGATGTGAAAAATGATTGCTTCTAGGAAGCAGATGAAGAAAGCACATAAAAATATTTATTGTTTTTTTTTTATAAATTTAAAGAATCTTGAAAAAAAAATTAATGAAACATGAACATGTGGACAGTCAAAGCTGAACCATACATTCTAGTTTCAATGATATATAAATGAAAGAAAAATGCAAAGAAGCTATCATGTCAGTGAATTAGTGAGGTGTATCCAAGCATCTGCATGAGTGGTGAACATCCAACTGCCATGTTCAAGAGAGAAATCTGCAATGAACCTTATGAATGTTCTAAATAAATTCAGAACATGTATTGGTAGCTTAGGTTTTAATGACAGAAAAGGAAACATAAACATAAACCTGTGATCTCATAATTATACATGATTACAACAAGATAAATCTGGAAGCAATCTATGCATTTTATCATTCAATTTAAAACTCAAAGATAAATCTCATTATTTAAATAGAAGATATAATCACAGCATTTGTATTTTGATGAAGCAAATGATAGATGGTATTTATAATATAAACCTCCTACACATCACAGATCATTTAATCTAAAGATATCAGACCTACACATGTAACAGAATTTAAAAAAAACATAAATGACAACATTATAAACAAAAGGCTAAAGCCAAAATGCATATATGTCATTCTATTAAGTTTTTGGAATCACTTGTCCATTCTGCAGTCTTGGAAGGAATTGTTTGGATAATAGACTTTAAAGATTGAAAAAATTAATACATAAATGATAATAATTAACCATGTATTGATAAAAAAGAATAAAGCTATTTAAATCAATGCATAATCAATTATTCAAAGAATATGAATATATTTTAATGAAAATAAAACCATTTTACTCACAGGACAAAAGCCATTAAGCAACTTGGAATTCCATATTCTTCTTTGAAAATACTCGCCCATTCTCCCATAGATTCCAACCATCCATTACTCCATTTGAAAAGAAATAAAAAGTTTACAAAAGCAATAATATACAAAAGAGAAAGGATTAAACTCCTCCTCTCCAATTCTTCGATCCCTTCGCTTTGATCTTTCTCATATATTTATAAAATGAATGAACAGTCTGGACATCAATATTAATTTCCGCCACCTGAAATTTGCCTCTAAAAGAGATCCAAATATCTCTCAAATAGTGCATTTTTTTGGAAAAATCCCTATGTGGAAGGTAAATGGGTCCATTCTGGTTCTGGGTTTTCAACTGTTTCTTCAAATTCCTCACGGTTTGGCTAC
Organism: Picea mariana; assembly: GCA_032191745.1. Classification (NCBI taxonomy): domain Eukaryota; kingdom Viridiplantae; phylum Streptophyta; class Pinopsida; order Pinales; family Pinaceae; genus Picea; species Picea mariana. The sequence goes on along the minus strand of JASDQU010374966.1, from coordinate 165,103 downwards.
AAACAATTCTGCAAAATAGCCTGTCTGATCTTGACGCCTTTCCAAATTTTATCTGTTGTTGCTCATAAAATTATTTGTAACAATCCAAAATTATTTTTGGATCAATCATCTTGAATGTATTTGGATAATAAAATCAAGCCATGATCAGATCCGTATCAAATATTTGATAATAGAAACCTGTGAAACAAAAAGAAACCTAAATTAATAACCTAAAAATTGTGAATAAAACAAAATCTAGAAAAATAAAAAATGAAT
>JASDQU010374966.1:99968-122865 GCA_032191745.1 Picea mariana | reverse complement strand
CGAGCTTTGAAGTACAACCATCAGGCCAAATCAACTTCTGGGAGATGGATACTTTCTATGTATATCTTTCTGATTTCGAGATGTAGCTCCGCTGTGTATTGTTCGCGGCTACTCTTTATAGTTCTTTGGATCTACAGTGTATTTGATTGGTAGCCATGGTTCTATTTTATCCCGAGCATGGGTATGCCCACCTCGGTGAGACATTTGATATTTTTTTCAGATGCCACCTCTTGATTCCTGATTCCTGGGCTCACTCATTCAGCATATCAGTACAAATTGGTAAAGAATTGGTAATGTATTTCAGCCATCAGATGCTCTTCTGACCTCACACATTAGGGGGCATCTATTATAACCCTAAATTGCACTATCCATGCTTGCCTGGAATCAGGCCAACTCATTGCCCTTCATTGCCAAAGCCATGCTGAACAGACTCTTCAAAAACCTCCTAAATTAAGTAACCCGTGCCCTAACCTATCACTGGACGCGTTGGAATGCTGGCAAGCCTTCTGCTGCACGCGTTGGAACGCTGGCTGGCCCACTACAGCTCACGTTTACCTAACAAAGAAAAAAATTAGGAAAGTTTCGGCCGGGATGAAAAGCTTTGGGTCAGTTAACTGGAACTCCCAGCCATGCATGGACGAGAGTTCATCTAAAACCCTAGCTCCTTCTAGCCTATAAAAGAAGGGGTAGGGGTACTATTCAAAAGAGGAAAATCATAGCAAAGAAACTCTGCCCAATTGCCGAATCCGTTTTGTCCCAACCCTTTAGCCTTTCCTCAAGCTTTAGGAGAATTCAAGAAAAGTAGTTGGAGGAAAAAGAAGAGGAGGAGCCTAGGATCAGGATCAAGGAACGGTGGTTGGTCTCTATAATCATTGTAAGTTGATTCAATTTGAGATTAATAAAAAGATACTTTTCCCGTCCCAAATACACAAGTTTTATATGTTTTGTTCAATTTGTGTTTAATCTCTAATCCTCTAGTAGAACAATAGCATGCATGCGTAGTTTTATCTTGATTGCAGGATCGCTTTTTGGAAGGAGCAGCAGAAGAAAGGGGATAAAGCTCAACGGAGGATCTACACCAACCGTCGATAAAAAGGTTAGTTGGTTCTTCCCATGTGTGCATGTGAAAAAGGGTTTTAGATTTGGGGTAGAAGGTTAAAAGTAGTTTCTAAAGGGTCATGATCTTCATGCAAGTTTAAGCCCTAGGTTGTTAGTCCGTAGGGTAGAATAACCCCACAACAACATCTCCAACCATTTCTTCTTTGGATCCCTTGCGACCTGCTTCCACATATGGTGTCTAGATGCCTTAAACCAGGCTCTCCCTTCAGACTCTTGGACCACTTCCACATGAATTCACCACACATTGGTTGTTTGTTGTTGTATATATTCAAGAATCATAGAGAACACTCTATTATTTACCTATTGATTTTTGGTATCCTAGGCCTATTAGAGGCATTCATACATCGTTGTGTAGCACTTACCTTTCCTATCCATAAAATCCAAAAAATTTTGCTCCTACCAAGCGGCCAATGCAATGAGGATAAGGATCCAAGAATAATGGAACTTAGTTACATTGTCCAATGCATCTTGGAATTCGATCAAAAACTAGTTCAGGAGGTATGGCGCCCAAATAAACATGATCCCTTTAATGCACTACACAACGAATACGATGACTCCTGATAGATCCTCTTATTTCCTACATTTCCTCAACAAATTGCAAGCCATTAGCTTACTGGTGAACCTTGTCACATAATCATTGATGTCTCTAAGAACAATTCCCATGTTCCCTCTGTTGGTACAAAACTGCACCTTGACTATCTTAACGATCTCCTTCTCGCATGATTTGTTGTCCAAGTATTCTTCTGGTTATGTGCCCATTGTGGGAAGCCTTGTAATTTTGACAATCAATGCCACATCATGTTGGACTGGCCTATCCATCCAAAGCATGCCTCCATGTAACTACTAGATCAATTTATTTACATACAACCCCAGATTCTTACCACGCCTGAAGTGCAGTATGTCTAGGAGGTTCATGATCCCATATTTGTAGAGCCCTGTTATCCATTGCACAGGCTCCATGATAGGTTTGCCTAAGGGTCCAATTTACCTTGTGTCCGCTAAGAAATATTCATTAGATAATTCTGGGAACTTTTTCACATTTCACACATCATGTTCCAAGTACCTTAGTTTAGTATATTTCCCAAGCATGTCCTCCATGGTTACTACTGCGTCTAGGAGGTAGGAAAGTGTCATTTCTATGACATCCTGCACCTTTCCTTTCTCACCGACAATAGGTTATCCTTCTATCACTATTTTTGTTGTGTCATATTATTACCCATCATATTTTGTCTGGTTGGTGATGTCCTTGACCAACACCTCCTATTCGTTGTGACCCTATAGTTGACCCTTCATTTCCTGAAGTTTAATAGGTGTTTCATAGTTAGGGTTTGTACTACTATTTTTATTTTCGAGGCTCTGCCCCACTTCCCCTTGTGTCATTTTCTAGGTTTCCTACTAAACCGTCATTAGGATGAGTGACTTGTCTCCAAGTTCATAACATATTCCAGCTCTATGACAATCTCCGGCTCTTCCATCCTTTCCTTCCTCCTTTGGCTTTGTTGAGTAACTCGTGCATATTTTCCTGGAGTGCCAAACTTTGGAGTTGTCATGTTTGTATGTGGGTTGGGAAATTTCTCTCTTCTTTGCACAATTATTCATAGGTCACACACTTCTAGCTCTCTTTTTGATAAAAAATCTCTAAGTGTTAAGCTAACCCATGCTTTCCACACTTTATAGACCCCGTCATAACTGTTTGGCCATATTTTTCACTTTTTCCGTGGATTTGTGCAGCGTCCAATTTTTTCCTATGCGTTGTATTTCAATTTTGTCACATTAGTTACTACGCACAACTTTCTCCACATTCCTACCATTCACCCAACTTCCTTCTCTTTTTGTATTTTTCTTCTTTTTCTCGCCTTTTTTTGTCTTTTTATAATTTTTTCTCTCCTAGTATCTACTATAGTACACTTTATACATGAATTTATGATTGCACTATAATTACTAAGAGTTAGTAGATCGAATGTCCTTGTACAATTTCATTCCTTTCATGTCTATTATTCCCAAGTCCTTCAGCTGCACAAATCTCCCATCTATGACTTTACTTCATATGGCCCTAACCAATCCATTTTGAACTTACCAGGGTGTTGCAAAAATTTGTTGTCATAGAGAAGAACTAGGTCTCCCTCCTTAAAGATCTTCTTCTTTATGTCTCTGTCATGCTAGGATTTGTCCCTTTCCTTCTGTACCTCTTGGTGAAATCCTTCCACAATCTTGTCTTCTTCCATTTCCATCAGTTGACTTAACCTCTTTTGTCCTATCAAATTATTGCATGTGGTCCTGTATTCCCATAGTACTTCTCGTATTTTCAAATCCGAATCATCCCCGTTAACAATGCAGATCTTTTTCAAGGAATTCTTCAAATTCTTGTTGAAAGATTCTACTATCCCATTTTCCCAAGGATGATATGGTGTACTCTTCTGGTGATAGACTTCAAACTCCTCAGTCATATCCTGGGGAATCCAAGTCTTGTGATCACCTACTCAAATAATAAGTGTGTTGTTGTCTTTGCACTGCAATCCTTGACTAGTGCTGCTTATTACCATATGGTTAAGTATTTGGTCACACTAATAATGTATCTAGCTCCTGACCTTCTTGTTGGTGGATTAATAGGCCCGAAAAAATATATTTCCCATTTTTCAAATACCTAAAGAGTTACTTGTGGTTTTAGGGGAATCTCATCCCTCATGTTGGGTTTGTGAAATATCTAACACACATCATAGTTCTGGAAATATTCTTTGGCATCTTTATGAACTGTTGTCCACCATAAACCTGCGCACAATACATTTTGTGCGGTATTTTTTCTTTCATAGTGTCCTCCAGCTATACCTTCATGAGATTTGGCTAAAACCAGGGGTCGTTCATGTTCCAATACACACCTTCTCAAGATGTTGTCTACGCCCATCTTGTATAAATGACCTGCAATGAGTTGCTAGTATGTATCTCTGACTACCATATTTTTCTTGTGAATAGTACTAAACTCCTTTGGTGCAACTCCTATACTTAAGAATTAAATGACATCATCGAATTATTCATTAGCTATATTTACTGAAAATAATTATGCTTCAAGAAGTTTTCTTTCAAGTTAGTAGGTTATTCTCCATTGGTTACCCTTGATAAGTTATCAAGTCCTGCATTTAAATTCCCTAGCTTGACTATTACTTCAAAATCAAATTCCTGGAATAATAACAACCATCTGCAGATCCTCCCCCCCCCCCAACACTGACTTGTTGACTAGATATTTGAGGGAAGAATGACCTGTGAACATTTTAAAATGATTTCCCAATAAATAATGTCTGAATTTATGAAGTGAATATACCATGGCTAGGCATTCTCTTTTTGTGGTGTTGTAATTCTTCTCATATTCAAATAGCTTCTTTCTTGCAAAGGGTATAGGATGATCTAAGTTCCCTTCTCCTGGATATGCTAGAATTGTTCCAAGTGTCATTGTTGATGCATATACATGCACATGAAATGTATTTTCCCAATCTGGAAACACTAATATAGGTTTTGTCAACATCTTCTCCTTTAGAATATCCAATCCTTGCTGACAATCCTCATTACAGTGAAATATGGTTTCCTTCTTCAACAACTTTTCCATTGATCTAGTAATCTATTCATACCCATTTATAAACTTCCTGTAGTATCATGTATGTCCTAGTGTGGCTCTTAAATGACACACTGACTTTGGTGGTCGTAAGTTCACAATGGAAACAATCTTAGCAGGGTCAACCGATAAACCCTTTTTGCATAGTATATGTCCCAACAATATCCCAAAAGGTGTGCCAAAAATGCATTTCTTGATGTTTAGTGAGATCTGACATTGCTTTCCAACATTAGTCTTTAAAATTATACATGATATTTCAAAAGAATAAACATTGTCCAATCATCCAGATATACTTCTAAAAACTGATATATAAACTCCTTCAAAGCATCTATGATCACCCTTGAAAAGATATTTGGTGCATTCTTCAATCCAAAGGGAATGACTGTATATTGGTAGGATCCCCATTTTGTAACAAAGGTAGTCTTATACCTGTCCTCTGGAGATATTTTGATTTGATGGTAGCCTGAGAATCCATCTGTGAATGAATATGCTTCCTAGCCTTCCACATTCTCCAAGACCTCATTTGTAAAATGGGCATGGAAAGGATGATGTAAGAAAGCATCATTTAATTTTCTCAAATATACACAAATAATTATCCCCCCTTTATTCTTTTCCCAGACTACCATGGGACTGATCCATTCAGATTCCTCCACTGGTTCTATGATACCAACTTCCAACATTCAGTCAATTTATGCTTTCAATTTCTTCTTATACACTGGATTGAACATGGAAGGTCTCTATCTAATAGGTCTAACATCTGGTTTTAGGGGTATCTTCATCTCACCTAGCTCACTTACTATGCCCTTCATCTCTGTAAAATTTGCTGGAAACAGGTAACTGCATTCGCGCAATAACTCTATTATCCTTTCTAGTGTATTCTCATCCCAGTAGTCTCCAATTATTTCCATTTTAGGATTTTCTTCTGTCCCAATGTTTACTTTATTGACTTTGATTGTTGTATAAAAGGCTTATGACTCTAGAGATGGACCTTCCACCTCTCTCTCTCCTTCAATCTCGGTGATTTGAATGTTGCAAAGATCATCTTCATTTGGTGCTTCCTCTTCGACGTGATAACATGAGAGTAACTCTTTGACAATATGTATTTTCTGCTATTGATATTCTGTTATAATTTTGACATCTAGTTCATCAAACAATATCACTCCCCATATCATCTTCAGAGCTGAATCAATGTTGAGGTTCTCATTCTCAATTGAGAAGTTTACCAAAGAATTCTTTTTTAATACTGTCCATTTTGTGGTGCCTCTACACATCTCCTAGTTTATGTACCAGTTCCCTAGGATCCATTCCAATGTATGAATGAAGTGATGAGGCCATTCCTATGGTGGTGTCATCCTCCATCGCATTCTTCATTTCTCTAGGTGCTCAACTAGTCTTCCTCTCCCATCATACTTCTGCACTATATTTCTCTCATGTTCTATGCCAAACCTAATGTGCAATAGTTGTTTACAATGATACTAGTCCTGAATTGTTTCTTTGTGCACACCCCACCATATTGTAGATGTTTCCTTGAGTGCAATATCCAAGTATAACAACCTCTTATTTTCCAAAACTTCCTCCTCACAGTTGGTCAAGAATTCCTCTAATTCATTAAACCCATGAAAACTGAGAGGTTCTCTTATCTCTGTACCAACCCACCTTACTGCGTAGTGTATTCTTGTGCACTTCCTTGTGGAGACTTCATGTAGTCTCTGCTGCCAATTCTCTAGACCTGTGTCTGAGCCTGAAGCACACAATGTAATGATTCTACATTTGAGTACCCCATCCATAGTTGGGTTGACATAATCCTCTTCTCATGTAGTGGTTCTGTGTAACTGATTTATTTCTTCCAAGAACAAATAGGTCACCTCTACAAAAATTTCTCCTTATGAAGGGTACAATGGTGTAATAAATCTATATTCTCCCAATTCAAAATCCTTTTTCCTTGTATTCAGGTTGATCACAACCTGGTTATCAAATTCCCAATCCAATCCAAGTAATTCTAGGTAAGGTGTTGTGCCATCTACTATCTCTATCACTTCGAAATCATTCTCAGTGTGCACTCCATCCAAGTATACTATCAAACCTTTAAGTCTTCCAATTGGTAACACTCTATGCGGATTTGGTAGTTTCAACTAGACAGGTGAATAGCCTAATATGGGTTCCCCCATACATTGTCATGTATTCTTAGGCAAGACATTTACTTCAGAACCTAAATCAAGTATGATATCTCCCATGTTGAAATCCCCAATGTTGGCATTTAGCCTCAATTCCTATTTTGTCTTCTTCTTGTATGGAGATGATTGACTATTTTCTGATCTAACTTCCCTTCTACTTCTATGTTGCATATTTATAGTAGATTCTATAATACCTTAACAGATGATGGATCATTCAATAACTTAACACAGGATTGCAGAAAAGTCTTGATATTACTTACTTTCTCTAAATGTTACCCTTTACTGGTGTGATCCATTAAAGATGGCATCTCGTACATTAGTGCATCTTGAGTTTTCTACGCAATTGATGTAGACGCAATGTTCTCCTAGAGAATCTCCTATCTGGATTCCTTAAATGTATCCTTCTCTTTCCATGCATCAAAATGATTATGTGGCTCAGTATTATTGTTTACCCATTGGTGTTGGGATGGATATTTTTTTGTTGCAACAGATACAATCTTGGCTCCTCCCCGAGTAACTATATTTATGTTTTTCCCATCATCCCTGGATTTTGTAGAAATCCACTGGACATTCTATTGTTCTAGTTCCTTTTTTCCTAAATCTTTCCCAAGAGTGTTAAGAAGTCTTATGTGGCATGGTCTGTTGCGTGACAATACATAAATGTCACAGGTGGAAGTGGTCAATTCCTTGCATAATGTCCTAGTTGTTGACAATTGTGGGAAACTACTGGTCCTCTACCTCATCCAAATCCTCCTCTACCTCTTCCTCCACCTCTTGCTCCACCTCTATCTCATTGTGGTGCATTGTATTGAGGTACCTATTTATACTTCATGGGATAATATTGTGGCTGTGCATTGTTGTACTGTGGTTGTGCAGGATTTAATTGTGGTGGAACCTGGTTGAACATAGGTGTAGCTTTCCCTTTCATCATCTCTTCTTTCACCCTGTAAGTGTTTGAATTTATTTACCTCATCAGTTTTAGTGTTTGACAGTCCTTATCATCATGGCCCACTGATTTGAAAAAATTGCAGTATGAAGTTTTTGGTACTATCTTATACTTCTGTCTCACTGGAAAATAATATGGATCATGCCCATGTGTCTTAAAAATATCACACCATGGTCCTCCTGTTAGCAATGGGTTTGACACCCCTGTAACCAAGTACTACGCAAAAGTTGGACATTCATTCTTATGATGTCCTTCTGTTTGGCATAACATACACCAAACAAATTATCTTTTCTCTTTTCCCTTATTCTGGTTCAGTTGAAATGTCAGATTCTTCAGATCCTCCAAATCCTCTATTGCTAGATATATTTGTGGATACTGGTTTTCTTCCAGTTGCAAGGCTACTTGTAGAGCCTTTGACTAATTTTGGAACTTCTGTTGTCTCAAAGGATACTTCAAGTGTGGTAACAATGAGTTCACAAATAGCTTCCTATGTTGCATGTTAGTAATTGAATACTTCAACTTACCTTTCATATATTTGGACCCTTGATCAATCTCCTAGACATAACCACCAGGTTTTTTACTGATTTCAATCATTTCATTAATGTATTGGTCTTCTCTGATTTACTTCAGAAACTCATTTACGAGTAGCCTTTTTACCTTTGCAATAGTCTTTCGTACTCCTTGTGTAATTTTTACATCAAGGCTCATGTACTAGTCTAGTGCATGGTGTTGGACATTGACCAAGTTTTGAGGATCCTTGGTTATGTGTGACCTATTTTTGGGACTTCGACAGACTGTCAAAGGCAGTGTGCAATATGAAGTGGAGATCATGGGATCTCGCCCCCCTTTTAGGGATTTTTGGGATTTGGGATTATGTAATGGGTATGGGGATGTAGACCCATGGGTTTACCCATGTTTAGGCCCAATTTTGTAATGTATAAATAGATGCTAGGTGATGTAGTGAGTATGAATGGATAAGTGCGAATGACAAGTTAGATGAAAGTGGTGTTGAGTGCAAGTAACAGTTGTAAGTGCTTTGTGTATGTTTGCAAGGGTGAGTGCAAGTGGTTTTAATAAACTGTATGTAGGCTTTGTGCTGTAACCTATATTGGGGAAGGAGGATATAGCGAGGTGTGCACATGTAAGAAGATTGAAGAAAGATAATAAAGAAGACAACGAGTTAGTGGACATAGCCCTAGGGTGGGGGTGAACCACGTACATCCTGTGTTGTGAATTGTTTGTGCGATGTGTTGATGTGTTTATGTATTTACTTGCTTAGTGCTTTGATATAGATGAATGATAGGTAGATCTGTTGTTGATTTGTGCTTAATAATGAGATAAAATGTTGGATCTGACCCGTGTGAATGTGCTTAGTGCTTGAATCTGCTAGATCTAATATGTTTTATCATTCTAAGTGCTGCTAGATGTTAGATCTGGTTGAATATTGTGATTCTCTATAATTAGGGTATTTACCTGTGAAGAAGATACTGATGAACTATATTGCTAAGTACTTTGTCAAGGTGTTACAATCAAAGATCTGTGTCCCATATAAGGTTGCAGACACTAGAGTCCTGTAACCACCCTTGCCTCTACCTCGGGTGAGACTTCATCTGCTTCGCAGGTGTTGCCAAAAGGGCCAGTAGTTAGGGTTTTGTTGGTGCGTTGTTGTAACATTGAACCCTAGGTCTGCCCCTATGCCAAAAAAATGGTTCTGTTGCTGGGACCTGAAACTATGATTGTTGGGAACTGAGGAAAAAGGAGCTTTGTGCTAAGATCTGACCTGAAACTATGATTGCTGGGAACTGAGGAAAAATAATCTCTATGTGAAGATTTGACAATAAACTGTGAAATCTTTGAGCATAGATCTGTTTCCCTAGTGTGTAGTATTCTACTTAATTTGTGAAGCTCTGTGTTGGGAAAAGAAGTCTGATCTAAAGAGAAGAGGTAAGATCTGAAATCTTTGTGCTTTGTTAAAGGAAAGATTAGTGGAAATTTTTATTTCTAAAGTATGGATCTGGGTTTGTTTGATAAATTTTTTCCTAGCTTGAAAAGTAGGGCACAACTAGATGAAAGAAGGTTTGATTTGAGTAGATCTTATACAAATAGTAAAAGATATGTTATACCTATGCATAGAGAGAATGTTTGGACTAACAAATGGATGCAGGATCCTAGAAAGAATTTTTTGTAGGTTAACTACTATGATCCTATTGCGCAGTACAAAAAAGGTTGGGAATCATTTAAAAGAAAGAGAGGATTAACCCTTTGTTACAGTTGCATAAGACAAGGACATATTGCTAAGGAATGTCCTGGTAGAATACCTAGTTGTATTTGTTGTAAAGATATGGACCATGAAGTTTTAGATTTCCCTAGAATGATTGTTAAGATTGAAAAAATGAATATGGAACAAGTAGACCCTGAGAACGGTCAAGAAACTGAGACCGTGGTAGAACCCCAGAAAGAATCAGAGACTATACTATTACAGATGAAAGAAACCCTGAATGACCATAGAGATACTAATCTATCAGAGATCTTAAAAGAGAAAGAGAAAATAGAAGTAAGAATATGAGATTCGACATTGACTGTGTCCTGGATGAAGAAACATAGGTGAATGTCATGACAGAAAGAACTTGGGAAGCTATATGAAAGCCTTCTATGATTCCTTCATTGGGAGGAATATGATTGTTTAGAGGAAAACTGATAACCCTATTTGGAAGACTTACCCATATATCTATGAGTGCTCATGGAACTTCATTAGAGGAATATTTTGAGGTTGTTAAATTTACTGAGAACAAGGATCCATTTACTATGTTACTAGGAAAACCCTAGATCAATAAGGACTAGACTAGAAGGAAAGAAGAAGAAGTCTTAGAGAAGAAAAAACAAGAATTAAAATATCTCATGACTAGGAGGATCGTGCACTTCATTGAGGAGAAGGAGAACAAATCAAAGCTATTTAAATTGGATGCTGAAGTTAAAACAACCCAAGAAGAATCACAGAAGACTGAAGCACCTACCTCAGATAATGAAGAAGTATTACCCATGCACCCTACGAAGGAATCTCAACAGTGCAAAGTTACTATGCCAAAAGAAGACAAGAATAAGAATGGAAAGAGGAATAATGAGACAACGCTCACCAAAAAGGTGTGAAAACTCAGCAAGAAGAGAGAAAAGATCGAAAAGTTACAGAAGGTTCCGGAGGGAACTTCACAGAAGGAAAATTTGCAAAACTAGAACTTCGTCGGGATATCAGAACAATGTCACATGGCACTTTGTCATGGTGAAGCAATATACTCGTTGGGACCAGTATAACCATTAGATCGATGCCATGAATGGTTAGAATGACATTTATGGTTAGAAATCCCACCATCAGACTATTGGGACTGCGCTAGAACATGCCTAATTGAATTAATGAAGGCTTCTCCCCCGTTGGAGAGATTTGTTACGCTGCCTACTTATTTCGTCGACTATTGCACCAAGAACACTTTTGCAAATTGTATCAGAGATCGACATCAGTTCTATTTTTTTGTGCATTCATTCATCCATTCGATCCAAGCATGTATGTCGGATGAGATAAACACCATGGAGAAAATTGTCGAAAAAGTTCTCATCGAACTCATGGTTGAGAAAGTAATGTTTGTAATTATTCAATTGTCCTTGACAAGAGGAGTGCAAGACTCTCCATTGACCGCTCATGGATCGAGGCCATCCCGAGTCATCACAGAAAAGAGAACCAAGCACAAAGTTGAATTAGCAAATGCAAAGCTGATCCCGACCATGTTTCTTGACTACATCCTGCCTCTAGGCGATGTGGTGAGTCGTTATAGTGTGTAGAGAGATTTTGAGTACACCATGGTTACTGCGTACCTCCCGAAGAGGATACGTGTAGTTTGAGCACAACAGGACAAGATCACAATGTTGAAGTTCAACAACTTCAACCTAGGAGACCAAAATAACCATAGTATGTTCACCCTATATAAATAATTGACTAGGTTGAAGGGGAAGAACTCAAAAATAATCCCCCAGCCGTGGACGATGAACCTTGCGTAGTCCACCCTATTGAATGTAATTAAAATCCCACACTTTGGAAGGCACCAAGAGGTTAATGCCTATGTAAAACTCCTACTTTCATGTTACCTTGGTGGCTACTTATGGCTAGACCACCATATCATAGTTGATCCAACATTGATCCATAGGCTCACTGGATTGAGTATGTAAGGACCTGACCTGCAGGACTTCTATCCGAGAAGAACCAGAGATCACACGTTAGCACAAAATATCAAGGATACCTATGATGATGTTGAGAAGGGGACGCGAGGCTACAAGGTATCTTCCATCCAGAATGGTGCAGTGTGCCTAGAATGCCAATTAATCACAGGAAATCTTGTGAGAAAGAACAAACCCACACAGGTCATAGGCTCTGTTGTTGACCTCATAGGGAAATATGTAGAAGGACTACATAGGAACTGGGTGAAGTACCTAGTTAATCAACTGGAATTTGACTCTCACGAAGCACAAGCTTAGGGCTACGAGTTCCACTTTAGATGGCTCCTAATCCTCATCATTTTTATTGCTTGGGATATGCCAGAAGGTGCGAACTTCTTGAACATTGAACCATTCAAGCCACTCGCTGTGAAGTTCACCATGCTCTGGTACTCAAGGGATATGAGAAAACAGTGGCACTCAAACTCATTTTTTCACACATATTATCTCCAACTGAAGAGAGCCATCAAAGTTGAACCTCGCATGACACTGAACACCCTACAGTGGTTCAGACCCCTCATGAAGTTCCGTGAAAATCGATAGTTCATCTATATTACTGCATGAGTAGATGAACATAAGGATGAGATTTAGTTGTACTACAAGATCACAGAAGAGAACCTCGAGGAGATCACCAAGGACTAGTCAACATACCTTCTTATCCTTGCTAACCCTACAGATATGTTTGACCTCGAACTTGACATCTCGGAGGCCACTCACAAGGAACATGACAAACCCAAACCCAACAAAAGAAATAAGACTGAAGAATTCCGAGACTTAAGAAGTGCATCAGAGAAGACTGCTTCAATATCACCTGACCGAGGGGGTGATGAAGAAGTAGAAGAAATAAATGGAAAAGAAGATGAGCAGAAGCAAGGTGAAGTAAAACCGCCTATAGATGAGGCTAATACATTGAAGAAGAGGAAGGTTTCTCCCCTGAAACCCTCTTCCTGAAAGAAATCTAGAGCCACTTTGACCAATATGCAGACTATGCTCACTGTCATTGATTTTGACTTCACCATCGCAGTTGTGAATGACGCCTCGCAGGAAATCTTGCAGAAAAAAGAAGCCAAGAAGGCAGAGATTTACAACATAATTGAGGTCAAACTTTGAGGGGTACAACAGACCCTTCATTCCATTCGTGCAATGTCCACTGTGCCCCTTCCATCAGGAGAACCATAGTTGGGAGATGAGCCAACCGAACTCTGAAGACTAGATGATGCGACTAAAGCTCGACTTCGTCATGCACAAGAAGAAACAAAACAAGCCAACCAATCCTTGAAGAAAGTGTAAGAATTAATAGTAGCACAATGCCGAGTTGCAGAGAAGGAGAAGGTTTCCCTCCAAACAAAGTTTGAAGAGGAAAAAGCACAGATTCAATAGGAAAAATAGTAGTTCCTCGTAGAGCAAATCGAAGTGAAAGAAGCAGTCAATAGATCACTTCAATCTATGACAGGCTTAGAGACAAGGGTAGAAGACCAAGTTGTGCATCAAGTAGACCAGCTTGTAGAAGCTATCCAACAATTAAAACAAAGAATAGCATACTTAGAGCTCCGCACTGTGTCCAACACCCCACAGGATGTGAGGGATCAAAGGGAAGCAACTGCTCGAGGCACAGTTGAAAGAATCAAGGACCTTGCCTTGGAATGTAAAAAACTGAGTGATCGTAGTGCCCAAATGTATGAGTGACTCACTGAGAATCGAGAACTGAAGACACCAGAGTCATAACTCCAAGAGGTGAAGTATCAAGCAGAAACAATACAGGTGCAGTTGAAGCCCCTGTTAACTGTTGAAAGAATGAAGCGATCCCAAGAGTAGTGCACTGCTCAACAATAGGTCCACACCATTTAAAGAAAAGTCATGCAAGTGACTCAGAGGCTCCAACCTATATAGGATAAGGCTTGCCAACTGTTTGTAGAGATCGAAGGCCGAGGAGAGAACTAGAACAAGTCGTCACTTCAACAGAACAATGCCTAGATGGATCTGTCAATGAAGCTATTATCCAAGAGTTTGTTGAACATGAGGTCATGGCACAACAACAAGTCGAAGTAGTTTGAGCCAATATCGAGGCTTTTAAGGCAGAATTATTTAGATCAGAGTGACTCGGGATGAGTCATAGGTGAGTGTTGGGGGCCTGGTGGTCCTTGACCAAGTTTTGAGGATCCTTGGTCATGTGTGACCTATTTTTGGGACTTCGATAGACTATCGAAGGTAGAGCGCAATATGAATCAGAGATCATGGGATATCGACCCCCTTTTAGAGATTTTTGGTTTTTGGGATTATGTAACGGGTATGGGGATGTTGGCCCATGGGTTAACCCATGTTTAGGCCTGATTTTGTAATGTATAAATAGATGATAGGGGATGTAGTGAGTATGAATGGATAAGTGCGAATGACAAGTCAGTTGAAAGTGGTGATGAGTGCAAGTAATAGTTGTAAGTGCTTTGTGTATGTTTGCAAGGATGAGTGAAAGTGGTTGTAAGGGACTGTATGTAGGATTTGTGTTGTAACCTAGCTTGGGGAAGGAGGATCTAGCAAAGAGTGCACAGATCTCCTGTCCTCTGCGAAGTTGATCTGAAGGCTCTATGCATGTAATAAGATTGAAGAAAGATAATAAATAAAATGAAGAGTTGGTGGATGTAGCCCTAGGGTGGGGGTGAACCACATACATCCTATGTTGTGAATGCTTTGTGCGATGTGTTGATGTGTTTATGTAAATACTTTCTTAGTGCTTTGATATAGATGAATGATAGGTAGATCTGTTGTTTCTTTGTGCTTAATAATGAGAGTAAATGCTAGATATGATCTATGTGAATGTGATTAGTGCTTGAATATGCTATATCTGACATGTTTCGTCATGCTAAATGCTGCTAGATGCTAGATCTGGTCTGTGATGCTCTATAATTAGGGTATTTACCTGCAAAGTAGATACTGATGAACTATATTGCTAATTACTTTTTCAAGGTGTTACAATCATAGATTTGTGTCCCAGCTAAGGTTGCACACACTGGATACCTGCAACCACCCTTGCCTCTACCTCGGGTGAGACTTCATCTTCTTCGTAGGTGTTGTCGAAAGGTCTGGTAGTTAGGGTTTTATTAGTGCACTGTTGTAGCATTGAACCCTAGGTCTGCCCCTGTGCCAACACATGGTCTCTTAGTGTGATAGCTAATTGCATGAGTTTGTATCCTCATCTTTGATATTCTTTGTTTCCTAGATCTTTTCATAAATAAATAGATGTTTTTTAGGGTCCTCAGATGCCTCACCCCAAAATTCTGGTAAACTGATGGTGGAATCTAGTCTTGCCATTTTGAATTGTGTCAAACTACTTCCTCCACGTGCTATATATAGTTGACTGCTACTTCCCAAACTTGGTCCCCTAATTGGTTTTCCTTGAGTGGACCCCTATCCTATTGCTCCTCTTCCACTAAAATTAGGTTGTCTAAATGCTAGTGTTCATTCAAGTGTATTAGTCGCACATGGGGTTGTATGTTCCACACTGACTGTGATCTGGACTGGAGTTTTTCCTTCTTTTCCTAACCTTGGCCTCTTGTTTTCCTTTCATATGTTGCACGCAATATTTCCTCGATATTCTCCACAAACCATATTCCCTCTACCTCTTCTTCACCACTCTCCAAGCCCTCTTTGTCGGCTATGGAAATCTTTTTGTTGTTCATCTTATATTGGTAAGGTCTTCCATTGCACATCTTTCTAGATTTTCCCATTATCTACTTTATATGGTCCTCTTCCATCATGATTGGGTCCATGGCCTCCTTCTTCTTCCCCTTATCCATCTCCTTTCCATATCTCAAACTCTTGTCAGTGCTTCCCCACTTTCCCCATGTACGCATGTAAGTTTAGTTGTCTAATTACATGATCATCACACCTTTGTCATAAAATAAATCTTGATTGAAGTATAAACTGATCTAATGTACCTACCTATGGGTCCCTTCAAAAATTCCTACTCTGTAGTAGTGTAGGACTTTGCAGTATCAACCAAAAACTCAATGATAAACCCTACAATAATATTTTCTAACCACAAATCTATTGCATGCGTAAATTTATTATTGACTTTTTGTAATTGTGCAATATCCATAGGATGCCACTCTAGATGTCTGATCTGATTCATAGGATGGTTGTCCTTCAACCTCAATAACCACTCTTGCAACAAATGCATGAAATCATAGAAAAATACCTCATGCAAGTCACTAAAAACGTATTTATAGAGATATTTGCGTGGTTTAAACTTAGGTTTTCTTTTTTCCTTCTGCACAAAATCTCTTAACCATATTTCAATATTTTCCTTCATTGGATTCCATGTCCTAATCATTCCCTTATATGATTTCATACTCTGTTCTTTTATTCCGCATATCCCATCCACTCAATCTTGTGCATTTCTAACTGGAAACGAAACCATTATTAATTACTTGGGCCGACCCAGGTTCTAATCTCAAATAGCTTTCCAACAAAACCCTCAAAACTATTGGCCCTCCTGGTAAACCAGAAGGCAACGCTGCACACATAGTTCACATCACATTCTCACTCAAGATAGCTTTATGGTGGACTACAATACTCAGGCTTTTGCAGTCTAGGAAAGAGTGGGGATTGTGTGTCGATTTTTTTCCTTACACATTAACATCATTAATCATTCATATACTTCTAGGATTAATTCATAATTAAACCATGCATGCATGCTGATATAATTAGTTTTAACCATTCATTCTTTAACTTATGATTAACATAATAGTAAAATAAATCATTCATAACACATAGAACACATTATTTTACCGTGGTTCACCCCCTCCCAGGGATACACCCACAAATATATGGCTCTTATGCTCTTTTATTCATTCTGTTGCAAAATTTGCATTACATCTTCAGGATTATAGTCAAAAGAAGGGTAAGTACCCTCTAGGAGGATGAATAGATCACACCAAGCTCCACAACCTTTGACCTAACCCTCAAAAACTAACTTATTCGGCTCTACCATAATAACCATAACAGAACTCATAATAATCAACAACCTGAAACTCATAATAATCAACTGACCGACCTCAACCTAGACCTCCTAGGTTCTTATTTATACTATTCTATTGGCTTATAGCCATTATGATATTGTTAAAAACCATAACAATAACATGGCTAGGCATGTTTGCATGCATTCCACATTTATTTTCCTCTTGCATGCTACTTCTCCTTCTTTTTCTTCATGCTGCTTTCCTGCCTCCTAAGGCATGTGCTCCAAAAGTATACCTTCTTTTCCAAAAATAGGCCTGCACCCAAAATAGATATTTCTCCCAAAATATGCCAACAATTATGCATACATCATCATACATATCCCTAACCAAGTGCATCTATGTCTCTCTAGTCATGTGCCATACATGTGTATACAATCATGATTAAGTGTAATAACCCTCACTGATATGCAGTGTCAAACTACACCAATAACTTTACCAACACATCAAAACCACTTCACAACCAAAAACCCTCAACCATGTACCAAGAGATACAAGGTATGCTTCACACTCAACTCAAAAAAATGTAACAATGATGAATTCCAAACATACAAGGGTTTCATTTTTGTACATTTATCTCATACAATAAGTGCCATACAACCAACAACCTCTTTATGGAAACTACTCAAACTCCCATAACTATATATCATGTAGACAACAACATCCAAATATACAAAATAATATGACATACCTTTTGAACTTGTAGATAGATCTATTGTACTGGATCACTGTAGACATTCCTGGGAAGTTTCTTTTAGAATATGAGAACCTGACACCCTCAGGAACTCAAGATTTCATGGGTTTTCCAACTGTACGCACCCTCCTTTACTGTCATCCCACATATGTAAGAAACCTCTTCCACTGCATCCCACATACACCTAAAAAACTAGGGTTTTTTTTCCAATATTTCTGCAACTCCAAATCTTTCACCGTCAAACCTTCATGCTACCTCAGATTTGCGTAACTCTAGATGTATCAATGAGTACATGTAATAAACCTTACAAAATAATAGATATTCAATGTTATCAATAGGTTCTAATAGGAGAACCTTGCTCTCTTATTAATCCAGATGGATGTCGGTGGCCTCCCACCTATTCCTACTGGCTCATTTTGGCAGTTTTTTCCCTAGTTTTTGGGTCCCTGACTTGCGGGGCCATTTTGAGGCCCCAAACAACATTTTTTAGGGATCTCCATAGTTAAAATGACCTTTAATAGATAGTAGAAAAATATGTATTCCTTGGATAGACCTTTCTAAAGGGATATCATGTTCTTAAAATAGATATCGTATGCAAAAGTTATGACCTCGAGAAGTTGATGTACTAACTTATCCAAACAGGGCCCATATGAATTTTGGTGCTTCAACTCCTAGGGTTAGGGTTTTTGGATGTCTAGGGTTTTTGAAATTCTTGTTTATTGTAAAAATGCCTCCAAATCCTCATTGTAATCATCTTCTTGCAAATCCGCATAGCCATCACATCTCTTCTCAGAGATAAGCCACCATCATTCTAGCAAGCTTGTTTCCACTACATTTTACAGTTTCAACTTATTTCCTTATTAAATAGAAACCAATTTTACTGTATATATATAATTCTATGTTAAGAATATTTTGATAATAATCTGTATTCATTTCGTTCTACAAATATATTCCAGATCAGTGGTATCAGAGAAGTCTTCTCCTTGATTTTCTTAATGCATTTCCCCAACGAGGCTAGGGTACAAAGAATTGGGTCTCGAGCTTGTTTCTCTTGAG
The DNA here is from genome assembly GCA_032191745.1 of Picea mariana. NCBI lineage: Eukaryota > Viridiplantae > Streptophyta > Pinopsida > Pinales > Pinaceae > Picea > Picea mariana. Next base: position 104,000 of record JASDQU010374966.1, on the reverse strand, counting down.
GAAAAAATCTCTCCCACGCCCAAATGACCTCTCATGGCAGAAGAAAAGATAGATGACGAGACAAGAGATCCCTTCAAAATGTTGCTCGAGTAATCCCTCATGCAACAAAGGAACAAAATGATGTATATTTTTGCGCAAATCCTTCGGCGACTACCAACAGGCAACGCATATTCCTCAAACGGAGGCACTGCCCCCTTAAAGGTACAAATCAACTTTGATATTCATATATTTGAAGGTCAGATAGATACAGATGTAGTCGAAAAATGGTTGAATCCACTAGAAGGGTATTTCTTTGTCCATAACTTCTCGAATAGAGAAATGATTACTTTTGCGCTCCTCAAAGGTGCCCCCCACGTCAAATATTGGTGGGAAAATTTATGTGATAAAAAGGAAACAAAGAAACCCTCATTATTTACAATCGCAGTCACCTAAGATTCCTTCAGGGATTCTATTAAGGAACATTATAATACCCTATTGGAAGTTATGATGACCTGTACACAAAATGGACCACGCTGCGGCAGGAAAGAGACCAAGCGGTGCCCGAGTTGACAAATATCTTCCATACCTTGCACACCAGGCTAGGTATCAAATATTTTGAGCGACATATCATGCTCAAGTATTGCAGTGGCTTGCATTGATACATCTAGGATGAAATGGAGTTTCTAGACATCTAATCCTTGGGCACGACCTACCGATATGCCATAAAAATCGAGCAGAAGCTCAAACAAAAGATGCATCAATTTGGGCCTGGGAACCCCTCACAACAAAATACAGGAAAGGGCGGCCCCAAGCCGTGGAAAAAATGATAGAGAAAATAAAAACAGCCTCAGGACAACTAGTCCAGGCCGCAAGCAAAGAAGGACACCAGAAAGATAGAGAAATATATCGGGAAGTAGTGTGACTTCCATCAGATCCCCTGGCATAACATTGTTGATTACCGCTTGAAATAGTCGATGGTGGCTGAGGTGAAAGCCTCTGAATTATATGCAGGTTCTGAATCTAACTCAAAACCAGAAAGGGGGAGATATATCATTGACGCAAAACCCAGTGCTACATTTTCTACCACCAAGCTCCATCCCGGTGAACCAGATGAGCCAGAGGATGGTGAGTGCCTTTTTCATTCATAGATGTGGGTAAAGGGTACCCTGATGCACTTTATCGTTGATTGTGGTAGACATAAGAACCTCATGTTAGAAAAGGTTGTCAAGCGACTCACCCTACCAACAATGTTGCACTCGCAACCCTACACCATCTGATGGCTCGACCAAGGAAGCGACATCCACATTAGCCAACAATGTCGCCTGCCATATGACATCAAGCCCTTCAAAGATGAGGTATTGTTTGATGTTTCCCCTCGAAAATTTGGTAATGTTCTTTTGGGCCAACCATATTTATGGAAATGTGATGTTGAATATGAGTCTAGGCTGCATAGTTTTATTATTACTTTGAACAATAAATTGTATAGGATACCCGAGGAAGTCCCACCCAATGCTATTTCCTTGATATCTACCAAGCAATTAAGAAAGGTCATCTCTTAGATAGGGAAGTTTTTCTTCTTCGTTATTCGCTATCAGAATGAGAAAATAGCGTAGACACATCTAGGGTCTTCACAGTCGACCTCTCAATACAGTAGAAGAAAGTGGAAAAGCTCGTGGAAGAATACTCAGATATCTTCTCCTCATCTATCAGGGTACCTCTGCACTATCAAGTCAAGCACTCCATCGATCTGACCACCAACACACTGATTCCTGATGGGCCAGTCTACTGTCACTATCTATGAGAGAATGAATAGATCAAGTGGCAGATCCAAGAACTTCTCCACAAGGGGCACATCCATCCCAACTCATCACCTTGCAGGATCCCAATCATGTTGTTACAAAAGAAAGATGGAACCTGGAGACTCTGCATTGATTACTGGGCCCTGAATAAAATCAAAGTTAGAAAATGGTACCTGATTCCCTAAATCAACGACCTCCTTGATCAACTCACGGGGGGTAAATGCTTCAGTAAGATTGATCTAAAGTATGGCTACAACCAGGTCCTGATATAACAAACAGATGTATGGAAGACTGCCTTCAAGTCGAAAGAAGGTATTTTTGAATGGCTGGTCATTCCCTTTGGTTTGAAAAATTCTCTAGCCACTTTCATGAGGATGATGGCCGATATCATGTGACTGTTCACCAATACTTTTGTAGTGGTGTATCTGGATGACATCCTCATTTCCAACAAGACTTGGGTAGAGCACTTGCTACATATTTAGTAGGTTCTGCACACTCTGCGGCAGCACCAAATCTACGCCAACTTGGAAAAATTCTCCTTTGGCATCGATACGGTTCATTACCTAGGATACATCATTGATTAACATGGTGTACATGTGGATCCAGCCAAAATACAAGTCATCCATGACTTGATAGCCCCAACCACACTCACTGAGCTTTGAAACTTCTTGGGCCTTGCCAATTTCCACCGAAGGTTTGTGTTGAGATTCTCCCATATTACATGGGACCTCAACCAAGTCACCAGGGGTGGTGGTAAGGAGAAATTTGTGTGGGGACGGTCCCAACAAAACTTGTTCGATGATTTGAAGCAACGCTTGTGCTCATCCCTAGTAATTTCACTATCGAACCTGCAACAACCCTTTGAGATCAAGACAGATGCTTTAGAGTATGTTGTGGGCCCCATTCTCACTCAGAATGGCCACCCCATGGCCTATCATAGTGAGACACTATCAGATGCTATCCATAAGTACCCTATTTACAACAAAGAAATGTACTCCATTGTGCAATCCTGCCACTAGTGGAGACATTACATTCTTGGGAAGGAGACAGTCATCCACACTGATCATAAGCCACTGTAGTTCATACAGACACAAGTTAAATTGCAAAGTGACCTCCATCAGAATTGGTCCACGTACTTGCAACAATTCCACCTCAACATCAAATATAAAAAGGGAAGCACCAACTGCATCGTTGATTGCCTCAACACACCACCAGTAGCGACACTAACTATGGTTCTAGACTCTTGTGGCCATGAGACCTATGGATGTTCCCAACTCTATGAGACATACCCAGACTTATCCAACACCTACCAAATGTTGGGCGCACATGCAATTGTCACTAATTTCCATCTTCAGGATGAGATGATGTGTCGTCTAGTCCACATATTCGTTCCATCAAGCGAGCGAGTGAAGATGATATGGGAAGACCACTACAGTTAGGTGGTAGGACATTTTGGAGTATTAATACAGTGGCAATGCTACATAAACATTTCTATTGGCTGAAAATTCGACAGGAGGTCAGCAAGTATATTAGGTCTTACACTGCTTGCACGATTGCCAAACCGACCACTAAGAAACAGGTCCTATACACCCCTCTTCCTACTCCTGACTGGCCATAGGAATCCATATCAATGGACTACAAGTTGGGCCTTCCATCAACCAAGTGGGGTAATGACTATGTTTTTGTGGCTGTGGATCGCTTTTCTAAGATGATGATTTTGGATGCCTAGAAGAAGAGCATCACAGCAGAGGCCACTACCATGCTCTTCTTTGAATGAGTCTGGGTACAGTTTGGAATCCCACAAACCATTGTCTCATATCGGGATAGTTGATTTCTCATCACATTCTGATCAAGACTATGGTCACTGTTGGACACCAAGATCACCAAATCCACGATCTTTCACCCCCAGATAGATGGAAAAACTGAGGTCGTAAATTGAATGATATTGGATATCTTGCACATGTATAATTCCAAGCACCCTTGCACATGGGATGAAAGTATCCCCTATGTTCAACATAGATACAATCGAGCCTTCATATCTCAATCGACCATAGCCCCTTTCAGGTGGTGTTAAGATTCCAATCATCGGGTCCCATAAATGTTTCACTACCCTTTGCGATCACCTCAAACGACTCATCTCTTGCTCCAAATGAAGTTGAAAAAGACACTCAGTTCATTGAGCGGATCCAACACATCCTCCAATAGGTTCATGAGATCCTACATAAGTCCAATGACAAGTACAAGTAGTGCCATG
>JASDQU010374966.1:89799-99918 GCA_032191745.1 Picea mariana | reverse complement strand
TGTTAACCACAAAAAGTTGTTTTAACCAGAATATTCAAAATTTTGCCCAGATTCGAGATATTCAAGTTGGAATGATGTGAAATCTTCTGGAATAGGATGATTATGAATTATCAAATCAATTCTAAACACTATTCCTGAAGAAGAAAGTCAAAAAGAAATTTTTGACTATATTTGGTCATTTTTAAAGGGAAAAAATATCAGAGGATCTAAAAATGCTTTGTAGCTGAAGTTGTTGCTGTTTTGATACACGATCCAGAAAAGGTTTATAGAGACATGGTTGCAAAGCCTGAGTTTTATTATTACTGCAAACTTATCGGTGGCTTCTTTATGATCATCCACAAAATCCAGTAGATTTTTGGTTCACTGTAGTCCTTGGTCCTGCTTTCATACCTTATGAAAATGCTAGTGGTGCTACAGCTTGGTTTCCTCATCATGTTTCTGGAAGGCTGAAATATGCAATTGGTGAAAATCCTCATTTTTCTCCTATTCATGGAAGATAGTCATGGTGGATGTGCCTTTTGACCTCATACTGAGAAATGGAAGCATTGTAAACAGAGAGATGAGCTTCGTCTAGCAAACCCTGAGGTCTTTGTACTCTTGCAGGTAATTGAGATTCGTCAAGTTTTGATTTATGGGTAAGTTTCTATTTTCGGTGGTTTAGGCGAGCCCATGTGTGTGCTCATTAACCACTGAAAAGGCTGAATGACTCCATGGACCAATACTAAAGGCACAAGGTCTGCTAGGTTCTTGGAGACCTCACAGGGAGGTATCCATCCCAGTTGGAGCTAGATGTTAACGACCAAAAACGCACAAACATTTTTGAAGGAAAGATGCCTAATCTTGTAGTGAAAATTTTTCTAGCTTCCCTAGCTCCAAATTCAAATCTGATTGCACCATTGGAAATCTTATGATCTGTATATGTATATCGACTATTGGAACATGCAAAACGGACATTCCACGATTGAGAAAATTGATTTTTTCCAAAGGTATGTTTTTCTGGAAATTCTGTCTTTCGGTGGTTAATTCACCCAGAAATCTTCCCAGTAACCACCGAAAGCCTGTGTGTCCAGAATTGAATGAGTTTTTTCACAGATCAAGGATTTTTGATATGAAAATATTTAAGATCTTTTCCAATGGATATCTAATGAATTATCAAGTCTATTCCAGCAGCTATTTTTGACAAATCATGGAGAAAAGAGTTATTTTAAAGGCCTGTGGACAGCTTTAATTAAAACAGAAAAGCAGGAAACTTGGCCACATCAACAAATTCGACTTAATATCTATTTGAAAGTCATCATCTATCCTTGGGAGGCTGTTCTACACTACACCAACAATCAATAGAGAGAAATCTGGGATTTGCTTCATTTTGAGGAAACATCCCACTTATTTTGCAACAGATTTTGACTTGCTATTTTTAGTTGATTTGATCCATGTTTTGAGGATCTGAAAACTATTTGTAAAGGCTATAAAGCCCAAGAACTCAGTCTGAGAGAGGGTTCGATTTTGAGTGCTACCATGCTGTTACTGTAAGAAAAAGACTTATTCTTATTTTATGAAAGATTTCAAGCTTCACTCAGTTGTGCTGTCAGATTTCTCTTTCCTGTCTCTGATATCTTGTGAGTGAATGTTTCTTTGTTGAGGGTCATTCAATTTGTATATGACTGTCCTCTCATATGTTGATTAATTAATTTGATAATCATAAGATATTTCTTTATTTATTAAACCCATTGTGCTTGTTTGTATGAAGTATAATCTGGTTCAATAGCTGTTTTCTTCCCCCATTTAATCAAACCTTGTCTGACTGCATTGCTAGAAGGCCTTGTGAGATTTTGTATTTCTATACAGTCTTGAAAACACAGTCCAGTCCCTAGATATTCATCTTGATCCAAAACCATATCAAATATTGAGAAAATTTTTCCCAAAAAGAGTTAGTTACCAGGCATCTCCGACTTACAGCCTAGGAGAGTTTCCTGGAGTGATAACACATTGCATGTCTTTATAGATTTTCCCATTATCTTCTTTATATGGTCCTCTTCCATCATTATTGGGTCCATGGCCTCCTTCTTCTTCCCCTTATCCATCTCCCTTTCCATATCTCAAACTCTTGTCAGTGCTTCCCCCCTTTCCCCATGCACGCATGGCAATTTAGTTGTCTGATTCCATGGTCATCACACCTTTGTCATACAATAAATCTTGATTGAAGTATAAACTGATCTAATGTACCTACCTATGGGTCCCTTCAGAAATTCCTACATTGTAGCAGTGTAGGAATTTGTAGTATCAACTGCAATCTCTGTAAAAAACCCTACAATAATATTGTCTAACCACAAATCTATTGCACGCGTAAATTTATTATTGACTTTCTGTAACTGTGTGATCTCCATAGGATTCCACTCTAGATGTTTGATCTGATTCATAGGATGGTTGTACTTCAACCTCAATAACCACTCTTGCAACAAATGCATGAAATCATAGAAAAATACCTCATGCAAGTCACTAATCATGTATTTATCGAGATATTTGCGTGGTTTAAACTTAGGGTTTTTGTTGTCCTTCTGCGCAAAATCTCTTAACCATATTTCAATATTTGCCTTCATTGGATTCCATGTCCTAAACATTCCCTTATATGATTTCATCCTCCATGCTTTTATTCCACATATCCCATCCACTCAATCCTATGCATTTCCAACCAGAAACGAAACCATTTATTAATTACTTGGGTTGGCCTAGGTTCTAATCTCAAATAGCTTTCCAACAAAACCCTCAAAAATATTGGCCCTCCTGGTAATATAGAAGGCAACACTGCGCACATAGTGCACATCACAGTCTCACTCAAGATAGCTTTATGGGGGACTGCAATACTCAGGCTTTTGAAGTCTAGGAAGGAGTGGGGATTGTGTGTCAATTTTTTTCCTTACACATTAACATCATTAATCATTCATCTACTTCTAGGATTCATTCATAATTAAAACATGCATGCATGATGATATATTTAGTTTTAACCATTCATTCTTTATCTTATGATTAACATAATAGTAAATGAAATCATTCATAACATATAGAACACATTATTTTACTGTGGTTCACCCCCTCCCGGGGCTACATCCACAAAGATATGGCTCTTATGCTCTTTTATTCATTCCGCTACAAAATTTTCATTACATCTTCAGGATTACAGTCAAAAGAAGGGTAAGTACCCTCTGGGAGGATGACTAGATCACACCAAGCTCCACAACCTTTGACCTAACCCTCAAAAACTAACTTATTCGGCTCTACCACAATAACCATAACAAAACTCATAATAATCAACAACTTGAAACTCATAATAATCAACTGACCGACCTCAACCTAGACCTCCTAGGTCCTTATTTATACTATTCTATTGGATTATATCCATTAAGATATTGTTAAAAACCATAACCATAACATGGTTAGGCCTGTATGCATGCATGCCATGTTTATTTTCCTATTGCATGCTACTTTTCCTTCTTTTTCTTTATGCTACTTTCTTGCCTCCTAAGGCATGTGCTCCAAAAGTATACCTTCTCTTCCAAAAATAGGCCTACACCCAAAATAGATATTTCTCCCAAAATAGGCCTACACCAACAATTATGCATACATCATCATACATATCCCTTAACCAAGTGCATATATGTCTCTCTAGTCATGTGCCATACATGTGTATACAATCATGATTAAGTGTAATAACCCTCACTGATATGCAGTGTCAAACTACAAAAATAACTTTACCAACACATCAAAACCACTTCACAACCAAAAACCATCAACCATGTACCAAGCGATACAAGGTATGCCTCACACTCAACTCAAAAAGATGTAACAATGATGAATTCCAAACATACAAGGGTTGCATTTCTGTACATCTATCTCATACAATAAGTGCCATACAACCAACAACCTCTCTATGGAAAATACTCAAACTCCCATAACTATATATCATGTAGACAACAACATCCAAATATACATAAGAATATGACATACCTTTTGAACTTGTAGATAGATCTCTTGTACTGGATCATTGTAGACCTTCCTGGGAAGTTTATTTTAGAATATGAGAACCTGACACCCTCAGGAACTCAAGATTTCATGGGTTTTCCAACTGTACGCACCCTCCTTTACTGCCATCCCACATATGTAAGCAACCTCTTCCACTGCAGCCCACGTACACCTAAAAAACTAGGTTTTTTTTTCTAGTATTTCTGCAACTCCAAATCTTTCACCGTCAAACCTTCTTGCTACCTCAGATTTGCGTAAATCCAAATGTATCAATGAGTACATGTAATAAACCTTACAAAATAATAGATATTCAATGTTATCAATAGGTTCTAATAGGAGAACCTTTCTCTCTTATTGATCCATATGGATGTCGTTGGCCTCCCACCTATTCCTACTGGCTCATTTTGGCGGTTTTCCAGTTTGGCAGTTTTTCCCCTAGTTTTCGGGTCTCTGACTTGCAGGGTCATTTTGAGGCCCTAAACAACATTTTTTAGGGATCTCCATAGTCAAAATTACCTTTGATAGATAGAAGAAAAATATATATTCCTTTAATAGACCTTTCCAACGGGCTATCGTGTGCCTAAAATGGAGATCGTATGCAAAAGTTACGACCTCGAGAAGTTGATGTACTAACTTACCCAAACGGAGCCCACATGACTTTTGGTGCTTTAACTCCTAGGGTTAGGTTTTTTGGATGTCTAGGGTTTTTGAAGTTCCTGTTTATTGTAAAAATGCCTCCAAATCCTAATTGTAATCATCTTCTTGCAAATCCACATAGCCATCACATCTCTTCTCAGAGATAATCCACCACCATTCTAGCAAGCTTGTTTTCGCTGCATTTTACAGTTTCAACTTATTTTCTTATTGAATAGAAACCAATTTCACTGTATATATGTTATTCTGTGTTAATCATATTTTGATAATAATCTATATTCATTTTGCTCTACAAATATATTGTGGATCAGTGGTATCAGAGCAGTCTTCTCCTTGTTGTTCTTAATGCATTTCCCCAATGAGGCTAGGGTACAAAGAATTGGGTCTTGAGCTTGTTTCTCTTAAGGAAAAAATCTCTCGCTCGCCCAAATGACCTGTCATGGAAGAAGAAAAGATAGATGATGGGACAAGAGATCCATTCCAAATGTTGCTCGAGGAATCCCTCATGCAACAAAGGAACAAGATGATGGAAATTTTTGTGCAAATCCTTTGGCGACTACCAATAGGCGACGCATATTCCTCAAATGGAGGCACCACCCCCTTCAAGTTACAAATCAAATTCGATATTCCTATATTTGAAGGTCAGATAGATGCAAATGTGGTTGAAAAATGGTTGAATCTGTGAGAAGGGTATTTCTTTGTCCATTACTTCTCGAATAGAGAAATGATTACTTTTGTGCTTATCAAAGCCGACCCCCATGTCAAATATTGGTGGGAAAATTTATGTGAGAAAAAGGAAATAGAGGAACCCTCATTATTTACAGTCGTAGTCACCTGGGAGTCCTTCAGGGATTCTATTAAGGAAAATTATAATACCCTGTTGGAAGTTATGACGACTTGTACACAAAATGGACCACGCTGCGGCAGGAAAGAGAACAAGAGGTGCCTGAGTTCACAAATATCTTCCATACCTTGCGCACTAGGCTGGGTATCAAATATTCTGAGCGACATATGGTGCTCAAGTATCACAGTGGTATGCATACATACATTTAGGATGAAATGGAGTTTCTGGACATCTAATCCTTGGGCATGACCTACCGATATGCCGTAAAAATTGAGCAGAAGCTCAAACAAAAGATACGTCAATTTGGGCCTAGGAACCCCTCACAACAAAATCCAGGAAAGGGTGGCCCCAACCGTTAGAAAAAATGACAGAGAAAATAAGGATAGCCTCAATACAACCAGTCCAGGCCACAAGCAAAGAAGGACACCAGAAAGACAAAGAAATATATCGAGAACTAGTGTGACTTCCATCAGAGCCCCTGGCATAACACTGTTTATTACCGCTTGAAACAATCGATGGTGGCTGAGGTGAAAGCCTCTGAATCAGATGCGGGTTCTAACTTTGACTCAAAACCAGAAAGGGGGAGACAGATCATTGATGCAGAACCCAGTGCTACATTTTCTACCACCAAGCTCCATCCCAGTGAATCAGACAAACCAGAGGAAGGTGAGTGCCTTTTTCATTCACATATGTGGGTGAAGGGTACCCCGTTGCACTTCATCGTTGATTGCGGTAGACAACAGAAAATCATCTCAGTAGAGGTTGTCAAGTGACTCACCCTACCAACAATGTTGCACTCACAAGCCTACACCATCGGATGGCTTGACCAAGGAAGTGACATCTGCATCAGCCAACAATGTTGCCTGTCATACGACATCAATCCCTTCAAAGATGAGGTATTGTGTGATGTTTCCCCTCTCGAATTTTGTAATGTTCTTTTGGGACAACCATATTTATGGAAATGTCATGTTGTATATGAGTCTAGGCCGCGTAGTTTTATTATTACTTTGAACAAGAAATTGTACAGGATACCCGAGGAAGTCCTACCCAATGCTATTTCCTTGATCTCTACCAAGCAATGCAGAAAGGTCATCTCTTAGATAGGGAAGTTTTTCTTCTTCGTGATTTGCTATCAGAATGAGAAAATAGCGTAGTCACATCCAGGGTCTTCACAGTCAACCTCTCAATACAGCAGAAGAAAGTGGAAAAGGTCGTGGAAGAATACTCAGATATCTTCTCCTCACCTATCGGGGTACCTCTAAACTGTCAAGTCAAGCACCCCATCGATCTGACCATCGACGCACCGATTCCCAATGGGCCAATATATCATCACTATTTGTTAGAGAATGAATAGATCAAGTGGCAGATCCAAGAATTTCTCCACAAGGGTCACATCCATCCCAACTAATCACCTTGCGGGATCCCAATCATGTTGTTACAGAAGAAAGATGGAACTTGGAGACTCTGCATTGATTACCGGGTCTTGAATAAAATCACAGTCAGAAAATGGTACCTGATTCCCCAAATCGACGACCTCCTTGATCAACTCACGGGGGATAAATACTTCAGTAAGATTGATATGAAGTATGGCTACAACCAGGTCCCGATAGAACAGACAGATGTATGGAATACCGCCTTCAAGTCAAAAGAAGGTCTTTTTGAATGGCTGGTCATTCCCTTTGGTTTGAAAAATTCTCCAGCCACTTTCATGAGGATTATGGATGATATCGTGTGACCATTCACCAATACTTTTGTAGAGGTGTATCTAGATGACATCCTCATTTACAACAAGACTTGGGTAGAGCACTTGCAACATATTCAGTAGGTTCTGCACACCCTGTGACAACACCAAATCTATGCCAACTTGGAAATATTCTCCTTCGGCATCGATAAGGTTCATTACCTGGGTTACATCGTTGATTAGCATGGTGTACATGTGGATCCAGCCAAAATACAAGTCATCCATGACTGGCCATCCCCAACCACACTCACTCAACTTTGAAGCTTCTTGGGCCTTGCCAATTTTTACCGGAGGTTTGTGTTGGGATTCTCCCATATTGCATGGGACCTCAGCCAAGTAACCAGGGGTGGTGGTAAGGAGAAATTTGTGTGGGGCCGGTCCCAAGAACACTTGTTCAATGATTTGAAGTATCACTTGTGCTCATCCCCAGTAATTTCACTACTGGACCTGCAACAACCCTTTGAGATTGAGACAGATGCTTCAGAGTATGTTATGGGCCCCATTCTCACTCAGAATGGCCACCCCGTGGCCTATCATAGTGAGACACTATCAGACGTTGTCCGTAAGTACCGTATTTATAACAAAGAAATGTACTCCATTGTGCAAGCCTGCCACCAGTGGAGAGTCCCAGTGATGATTTTAAGGATGGAAATTTGTTTTAAAATGTAGAAACCTTGGTGAATATTACTAATCCCTCATATGCCAATTATAAATGTTTGGCGATATTTTTGTAAAAATATTCAAATTTATAAGGATTTTATATAGTTTTTATAAAATTTTGGCAATTTTTAAGGTAAAATAATTTTATACTATAGAATTTGGGTGAATCATTTTTAAAATAACGAATCTTGTTTTTGGAAAAACCATGGAAAATTAGCCCATGAGTGAAATTTAGCCCCTAAAATCATCGATGGTGGAGACATTACATTCTTGGGAAGGAGATAGTCATCCACACTGATCATAAGCCACTACAGTTCGTGCAGACACAAGTCAAATTGCAAAGTGACCTCCATCATAAGTGGTCCAAGTACTTGCAACAATTCCACCTCGACATCAAGTATAAAAAGGGAAGCACCAACCGCATCGCTAATTGCCTCAGCAGACCGCTAGTCGCGACACTGACTATGGTTCTAGTCTCTTGTGGCCATGAGACCTATGGATGGCCCCAACTCTCTGAGACATACCCAGACTTATCCACCACCTACCAAATGTTGGGCGCACATGCAATTGTCACTAATTTCCATCTCTAGGATGAGATGATGTGTCGTCTGGGTCATATCTTCATTCCATCCAGCGAGTGAGCGAAGATGATATGGGAAGCCCACTACAGTTGGGTGGTAGGAAATTTTGGATTATAAATACAGTGACAATGCTACAAAAACATTTCTATTGGCTGGAACTTCGACAGGAGGTCAACAAGTATATCAGGTCTTGCACTGCCTGCACAATTGCCAAATCGACCACTAAGAAATAGGGCCTGTACACCCCTCTTCCTACTCCTGACTGACCATAGGAATCCATCTCAATGGACTACATGTCAGGCCTCCCATCAACCAAGAAGGGCAATGACTGTGTTTTTGTGGTTGTGGATCACTTTTCTAAGATGATGATTCTGGTCACCTGCAAGAAGAGCATCACAATAGAGGCCACTACTAGGATCTTCTTTGAATGAGTCTGGGTACATTTTGGAATCCCACAAACCATTGTCTCAGATTAGGAAAGTTGATTTCTCAGCACATTTTGGTCAAGCCTATGGTCATTACTAGACACCAAGATCACCAAATCCATGACCTTCCACCCCCAGATAGATGGAAAAACCGAGGTTGTAAATCGAATGATCTTGCATATCTTGCACATGTATAATTCCAAGAACCCTTTCACATGGGATGAGAGTCTCACCTATGTTCAACATAGCTACAATCGAGCCTTCATAGCTCAATTGACCATAGCCCCTTTCAAGTGGGGTTGGGATTCCAATCATTGGGTCCCATAGATTTTTCACTACCCCTTGCGATCACCTCGAATGAATCATCTCTTTCTCCAAATGAAGTTGAAAAAGACACCCGGTTCATTGAGTGGATCCAGCACATCCTCCAATAGGTTCATGATATCCTAGAGAATTCTAATGACAAGTACAAGCAACGCCATGATCAACACTGTGTGCCACCTAAGTTTCAGGTGGGCGACAAAGTTTGGTTGCACTTGCAGAAAGAGTGCCTTATAGGACCCCATAGAAATCTTCTCCCACTCTGTTATGGGCCATACACCATCACCAAGTTTGTGGGTGATAATGTTTTCGATCTCAACATTCCTCCTTTCCTTGGCTTGCACCCAATGTTCAATGTGGATATCCTTCGACCGTATTTCCCACCATTATTGGACACCTCAGAGATAGAAGAACAAATGACACCAATAGATCTCAAACCCAATTGCATACATCCAGTGATCATATTATGGAAAAACAGATCAAGGGCACTCACCAACAAAGGATCCAACTTTATCAAGTTGTCAAAGAAGGGCAACTCCTGCACCAAGGCAAGTGGTTCACTCGAGGCCAAATTCAACAAAAATTTCCTCATATGATTTGGGAAATCAATGCAATGGAGACCATTGCTTCCTAAGGGGGGAGGATTGATCCATATGGATGTCGGTGGCCTCCCACCTATTCCAACTAGCTCATTTTGGAAGTTTTCCAGTTTGTCAGTTTTTTCCCTTGTTTTCGTGTCCTTGACTTGCAGGGATGTTTTGAGGCCCTAAACAACTTTTTTTATGGATCACCACAATCAGATTTACCTTTGATAGATGGTAGAAAAATGTGTATTCCTCGGATAGACCTTTTCAATGGGCTATCATGCACCTAAAA
>JASDQU010374966.1:72078-84315 GCA_032191745.1 Picea mariana | reverse complement strand
CTCCTTTCCTTGGCTTGCACCCAATGTTCAATGTGGATATCCTTCGACCGTATTTCCCACCATTATTGGACACCTCAGAGATAGAAGAAAAAATGACACCAATAGAGCTCAAACCCAAATGCATACATCCAATGATCATATTGTGGAAAACATGTCAAGGGCACTCACTAGCAAAGGATCCAACTTTATCGAGTTGTCAAATAAGGGCAACTCCTGCACCAAGGCAAGTAGTTCACTCGGGGCCAAATTCAACAAAAATTTCCTCATATGATGGGGGAAATCAATGCAATGGAGACCATTTCTTCCTAAGAGGGTAGGATTGATCCATATGGATGTGAGTGGCCTCCCACCTATTCCAATTGGCTCATTTTGGAAGTTTTCCAGTTTGCCAATTTTTTTCCTAGTTGTCGTGTCCTTGACTTGCAAGGATGTTTTGAGGCCCCAAACAACGTTTTTTATGGATCACCACAATCAGATTTACCTTTGATAGATGGTAGAAAAATGTGTAGTCCTCGGATATACCTTTCCAATGGGCTATCATGCATCTAAAATGAATATCGTATGCAAAAGTTACGACCCCAAGAAGTTGATGTACCAACTTACCCAAACGGGGTCCACATGACGTTTGGCACTTCATCTCCTAGTGTTAGGTTTTTTGGATGTCTAGGGTTTTTGACATTCCTGTTTATTGTAAAAAGTCCTTCAGAGCCTCATTGTAATCATCTTCTTGTGAATTAGTGCAACCGTAACATCTCTTCTAAGAGATAAGCCACCACCATTCTAGCAAGCTTGTTTCCGCTGCATTTTACAGTTTCAGCTTATTTCCTTATTGAATAGAAACCAATTTTACTATATATATGTTATTCTGTATAAGCATATTTTGATAATAATATGTATTCATTTTTTTCTGCAAATATATTCTAGATCACTTATTTATACTCTCCAAGTAGGTTCCTCAATGGGTTTCCTTCTAACTCACTTTACCCAAATTCCTTCTTTTAGGGTTAACACACTTCTAACCTCTTGTCCACTTACAACCACTTTATCCAAAAATAGTAAACTCACCACTTCTAGTTGCAACTAATTTGTTTTTAATTATTTTATTTTTGCAACAACTTAACTCATGATTAAATCCTAGTTACAACCACTTTGACTAGTAAACTTCTTCTAGGAGGTGCTAGAATAAATTGACTTCTTTTACCTTCTAGGGGATTCTAGATAACTCATGAGGGTTCTCCAACTTCACAAGGCCATAACTCTCTAACCGTGAGGAGTTATTTCACATTCCACATATCAGCAGAAATTGAATGATGCATATTATCCATCTAGAGTATTCTTACCTGCATATTCATTAACCTTCATTTCTTTATACCTCAAACAAACTCGGGTACCTTACCCATACCTTGTGCTACCAAAATTCACTATTGGACTTCTCCAAGGGTTGAAATCAATATCCAAGGGTTGAAATCAATATCTAAGGGTTGACATGAATCTGTAATATCACTCTCCAAGGGTTGACATTAATGAAAACTAATCATCCAAACCAATTGTCCATCAACCTAAGCCAACTGTCCAACAAGAGGATCCAACTTGGATGAAAGAACAAAAGATGGATTACTCCCAAGATGTTAGATAACCCCAAGGATTTAAATCCACAAATATGTAGTTCATCTTAGACCGATTGTCAATGCAATCAACTCTCATATTTATGAACTAGTGAGATATGTAACAAGGATACTCGGTCCCATGGTGGGAAACACTAATTCTTTCATTAAATATTTTAGTGACATTGTGAGAATAATTAAGAATGAAAAGGTAGAATGAAAGAATATCCTCATTAATTTTGATGTTGTTTCTCTTTCCACAAAAATCACCCTCAATGGGGTAGTTTAGATTGACAAATTTGTTATTGACCTCTAGACAATAAATATGGAAGAATTATGCCTTTTCTCAACATTCTTAATCTTTCAAAGGAAATTCTATGAGAAAATCACTAACATAGAAATGGGGTCCCCTCTCTCTCCCATAGTTGTCAATATATTCAAGGAAAAATTTGAGACAAGGGAAATGGAAACATATTCTCTGAATCTAACAAGATGGACGAGATATGTATATGAAATGAATGTAATATGGCCCCATGGAAGAAAATAACTTAACAAATACTTCAAGTACCTTAATTATCTCTATTTTTTTATATTGATTATATATCAATATTATTTTCCTTAAAAATTGTTATACTATCTTATCCCTATATATTATTAGATTGTTATTATTATTATTTTAATATGAAGCATAGTATATATTCATATTATATACAAAAAGACTACAAACATCTCTAGTGGAGGCCTACCACAGGGAAAACTAGGACCTCCATCAATTGGAAAAGAGCATAATTGTCCATTACATTTGGATTTATCAACCTTTTATTTAGTACGAAAAATGAGATGATATTCATTTCTAATAGCCAAAAAATTGAGGAAAAAACTACATAACATAAAAACATTCATGAGTTAAGAAGTAGGGGGTAAGAAGCTTTCATCCACTAGCCAACCCTATAGCTCCTTAGTTTCCATAGGTTCTTCTTGAGGTACACTATAAGGTTGGGGGTCCTCATATAGATAGATTGTATTTTATTGTGTTCCCATAGATCCAAGGGAGTCTTATTTTAGTGCCATGGAGTCAATGTTTTCATCCCAAAATTGAGAAAAAACCATTTCAATTCCAAACACTACTTTACAAACTACTACAAATTTCGCATCTAATAGATCAATTTTATGGAGGATATCAAGTTGTTGTAGGATTCCCTCCTCCATACTAAGGGAAACAAGGGCCTTGGTTGGATAATGGGTTTAAGTAATTCTAAATAACTTTATATCATGTTTTCTATAAAATCTATGGTCCTAAACCCATCCTTCAAACTCATCGTGAGTATATTCATTGGATATTTTTTGTCTTTTCTCTTCGATAATTTCTTCCATGTCTTCCAATTCTAACTTTACTAAATTGGGAAACTGATGTAGGAGCATCGCTCCAAGACAGCCATGTGCTAGCCAGCCAGCCATCTAGCACAGTGCGCATTCAATGAAGAAGGAGAGGCACAACCCTCTCATTTCAAATTTTGAATTTGAAATTTGTATTAAATGTTTGTAAGGCTGGTAGATCCAAAGTCATGCCTTTGAGCAGGTTGTAGTTAAAGAATGCCTTTAATGGTTGTAAGGCTGGATCTAGCTCCGATCTGGACTAGACAACCCATTCAATGTAAAGCTAACGTAATTGAATAGGGTTGGTGACGATGAAGGGAAGAGCTCAAAGATCCCCCTCATGTAAAAGATCATGTGTATGTAGGATGAGTTAGAAGTAGTTGGGTAAGTCGAGTAGAGTCGAGATATAGGAGAGCTCTATGAGAGTTAGAGTAGAGGAGAGAAGGAGTTGATACTCTGCCAAAGTCTGAGCTCAAGAACACCTTGTAAAGGAGGCATTTCATATTAATATAGAGAGAAAATTTCTTGCATGAGTTTCTGTGTGTCTTTATGTGTTTATGAATGTCTTTGTGTGTTCTTTATATGCTGTAGCTGTGCAATTGTAGGGACATATAGGTTCTTCTATATGTGGGTTCTTTGATTTTAGGTTTGGGGTTCTTTGAGGCTTCATGCCAAGAGGGTGTGACAAAATCTTGCAGGTTCTGAAAGCCAATGCATAGATGCACTTTTGAATTTTGTGGAATTTGGCCAAGGACGTGCCAAGAGGGTGCACCAACTGAAGTCATTGACTCAGGAGGAAACCTCAAGATTGCTAAATACCTTGGAGGTGAAGACTGTGCAGAGGAAGGCACAGAGAAGACAAAATTATTGAAGGTTTTGTAGAGCTCTGCCAGGAGGGCATTGAGAACGTGTATAGAAGGCACAATGAGAGAACTCGTGTTTGAGTTTAGAGGAGAAGACTAGAACCACTGTGGGTTTTGTAGAGCTCTGCCAGGTGGTCATTGAATAGGTTCTAGAGTGCATAGAGAACTCTTAGAGTTCTGAGGAAAAAGAAGTGTCACAGGAGGACCTTCACAGGGTTGCTGAATACCCTGCAAGCTTAGCAAAGAGTGCTTGAGCATAAGTTGCCAAGAGGGAACTTATATGCCCCTTGAAGGGAGAGAAAAGGGGTTGAGACTCTTAAAGGTCTGAGCAACAGAGAAGCTCAGGACAGATAGCACCTTCATGGGTGTAGGGACCCTGAAAGGAGTGCAGAGGTCGAAGAATCCTTTAAGGATTCAAAGAGGACAAAGCTAAGGAGGAGCAGTACTTTCATGCAAAGGCCCATAGCTATAAGAAGGAGATGAAAGGCCAACAAAACCCTTTGGAGTGTTTGAGTTCGAGGAAGCTCAGGAGGGTCAATAGTTTCAAGAACGACGACAGAAGCCAAAATCATAGGCTTCAAAGTAGGAGACAAAGGCCGAGGCCTTTGATAATTGGAAAATATTTCAAGGCAGGAAGAAGAGCACACAAGGGAGAAGCTACAACTACTATTAGATCCCACGCAGATCATCGATAGTCATCAGATTTCAGAGAAGGTACACATGAGTTAATCTCACATATGAGCTAAGCAGAGACTTTTTGAAGCCCAAAATGGCATAGGCATCGAGATTTCGGAGTTCAGGGATCAGAGCGCATAGGGGTCATGGAATCGCTACATCGCGATCTCTTGATCCGCAAAGTCCCGAAGGAATTGGGACCCTCCATCACTCAGAGGATGCATGGAAGTAATTCGAGGACCCATCGGGAGTTCAAATACTGGGAGTTCGAAGGACCAGTGATCAATGTTGTTGGGGTCGCGGAGTCCCGAAACACTGAGAGTATCAGGACCATCCAATAGGAGGACATGTGGCAGCAATCGAGGCATCAGGAAAATCCCTGAAAGGATTATACTAGATTTCGACATACCAGGGATCCCGTAGATGAGAGTGAAGCAAAGGGGTTGTAATGGGGATCGCGAATTCCCAAAGCACGAAACCCTGAAGCGTTGAAGGGATGCGATAGGAAGCCAACATTTCGGCATATCGAGATTCATGATTTCAAAATTCCTAAAGACAAGAAGTCTATTCTCTTGGGGGATGAAAACCCCGAAGTCAAGAAATGCAATGTAGCGAGGAGTGGGGCTGTGGTCACACCTATTATCTGGATTTTGGGAATCAACATTTCGACCATCCCAGGGAGAAGGAGTTGAAACAATTCGCATCGAAAGTCCTGAAGTTGCGAAACGTGACGCATCCTTTGGAGGAGAAAGCAACCAAGGATTTCAGGATTTTGGGGATCGATATTTCGGCCATCTCAAGGATAGAATCAAGATTCTTGGCATCCAAAGTCATGAAGTCGTGAAGCGACGCGCCTTTGGAGGTAGGTTGTGGTCACAAGGAAGGTGGTCACATGGAACAGGTTTTGGCTAGAGGATAACCACCATTAAGGCCATTTCAGCATTTAAGGTTTCAGAGGATCGAGGAGGTAGAGACTCTCGACAGCAGGACTCATGAAGTCCCAAAATTCAAAATCCCTTTTTTTGAGAAAAGGTTGTTGCCATGTTGGAGGCCATGGGGAAGTTGAAGGACCTGTGGATCGAATGTTGAGGTTCTGATAGGGATTCGAAAGAGCTGCTTTGGCTCAGGAAAGATTTAAAATGATCCTATGAGTGGATCTCAGCCTGAGGGCTGTTGGTCTACATCAAATGGTATTAGAGCTTGACTCTGTTTGTATATTTCAGGCAGAGGGAGCAAGAGGAGGAAGAGAATACTCTGATGCACGTCAGTTTGGTATCATAGGCTACTTGCAGAGACAAGCATAAGGAGACAAAGCACTGAGGATCTGTGGAGATTGTTGTAGGTGCGCAACAGTCAAAAGGCAGTCAGGTCGACTATAAAGAAAGGCTGGAAGGACTCTCAGCTGCAGAGTGACAGCAACAGATTTTCCAAAAGGGTAGATAGAAGGTGAATATGGCTACTGAAGGCCATGAATGTGGTGGAAAGAAGATCCATCAGTAGCAGAGTAAGGCTAATATGGATAAAGAACTTGCCGAGATCAGAGTGAGGATGGAGAAGCTTGCATTTCAGATGCAGTAGGATGCAAGATCATGATGGGTGTATGAATGGCCCATCAGGACAAAGGTGAAATGGCCAGTCAAGGAATTGGTGGCCAGAAGACAACGAAGGTTGTTGAGAGGATGGTTAAGGTGTGTTGAAGACCTCAACGAACCAAAGGAGGAAGTGGTTCATGTCTGTGAGCCAAAGGCTGGGAGAAATATCAGTAATGATGAGGAAGAGAGATCACTAAAAGACCTCATGAACTACCAGGAGGGTAGAAAGAAATTCCCAATTTTCTAGGTGGGTAATGAAGTGAGATCATTGAAGGATCTCATAGATTATTAGGAGGACAGTAAGGGAATTTCATATTTTCAGGAGGGAAATAATATGAGATTAGTTGAGGATCTCAAATACTTCCAGCTGAGCAGTGAAGAAAATTCAGATTTCCAAGAAGACAATGAGAAGGGGTCATCGGTTGATCTCATAAACTACCAAGAAGGCAGCGATGAAAATTTGAACTGCCAGGAGGGCAGAGAAGAAATCCCATGTTTCCAAGTGGACAAGGGAGAGAAAATGAGACTATTTGAAAGTATCATGAAATTAGAGTTGAGTTTGGATCATCCAGAGGAGCTGACAGAGGAAAAAGATCAGAAGGACATTTTGATCATTGGAGTAATTTAGATATTCCTACCATTGAGCCCAGTTGAGGAAAGAGTCTTTGTTGCAGATGCAACAACAGGGGAAATACAACTAGTTGTGACTTTTAGAGAAATGGAGTAGACATCAGAGGCTGCCCAAGTAGAGGAAGATGAGCATTCCAAGGAGTGGCTCAACATTTTCAGCGAGGAAGCTGAGAAGACTACAACATTGGAGCTTGCAATAGAAAAAGAAGAAGAGGCAAACAACATGAGCTTTGTTGATCTGTGCGAGCAGATTGAAATGATGGAGAGAAGGGTCATAGTGCAGATAATGCACATCCAACAAGTCAAGTTGGAAGCATATGCAGGAGAAGCATACCAACACAAGGAGTAGCTGGGAGAGGTTGGACTTGAGCCAACACAAAGAGATATGGTAGCAACAGAGCTATCATAGGAAAAATTTGAGCAACATCTCAGTGATAGGACCGTGAATATGAACTTTGCAGTAGAGTGGACACTTAGTGCCACATAGGATGAAGAGGATGACATGGGAGATCATGATGATCTACCCATTTGCAAAGAAAAAATGCAGCCGAGGAGACTGCATACACAGAGCCAGCCATGGGAGTAGCTGGATGAGGAGATAGTGCATGTCAAGAGGCTGATGTTGAAGTCAGCACAAGATATTGCCAGTAGAGAAAGGATGAGAAGAAAAGGGTCTGCCATAGCAGGAGAACAACAGCAGTAGCAACAACATTAGAGAAGTGGAGTAGATGAATAGCTCCAAAGAGCTGTTTGGGATCTAGGTGGATTTCAACAACGATGTTGGGAAGCTCATGAGCAGGAGCTCATGAATTTTTCGTAGTAGAGAAGTATGATGCAAGAGCATCGTTCCAAGCCAACCATGTGCCAACCAACTAGCCAGCTAGCACAACGCACATTCAATGAAGAAGGAGAGGCACAGCCCTCTTGTTTCAAATTTTGAATTTGAAATTTGTATTAAATGTTTGTAAGGCTGGTAGAGCCAAAGCCATGCCTTTGAGCAGGCTGTAGATAAAGAAGGCATTTAATAGTTGTAAGCTGGATCTAGCTCCAATCTAGACTAGACATCCCATTCAATGTAAAGTTAATGTAATTGAATAAGGTTGGTGAGGATGGAGGGAAGAGCTCGAAGAGCCCCCTCATGTAAAAGATCCTTTGTATGTAGGATGAGTTATAAGTAGTTGGGTAAGTCGAGTAGAGTCGAGATATAGGAGATCTCTATGAGATTTAGATTAGAGGAGAGAAGGAGCCGAGACTCTGCCAAAGTCTGATCTCAAGAACACCTTGTAAAGGAGGCATTTCATATTAATATAGAGAGCATATTTCCTGCATGAGTTTCTATGTGTCTTTGTGTTTTTATGAATGTCTTTGTGTGCTCTTTATATGTTGTAGATGTGCAATTGTAGGGACAGATAGGTTCTTCTATCTATAGGTTCTTTGATTTTAGGTTTGGGGTTCTTTGAGGCTTCATGCCAAGAGGGTGTGACAGAACGCTGCGGGTTTTGAAAGCCAGTGCATAGATGCACTACTGAATTCTACGGAATTTGGGAAAAGACAAGCTAGGAGGGCACACCAGCTGAAGTCATTGACTCAGGAGGAAACCTCAAGGTTGCTAAATACCTTGGAGGTAAAGACTATGCAGAGGAAGGCACAGAGAAGATATAATTATTGAATTTTTGTAGAGCTCTGCCAGGAGGGCATTGAGCATGTGTATAGAAGGCACAAGGAGAGAACTCTTGTTTGAGTTCAGAGGAGAAGACCAAAACCACTGTGGGTTTTGTAGATCTCTACCAGGAGGGCATTGAGCAGGTGCTAGAGTGCACAGAGAACTCTTAGAGTTCTGAGGAAAAATAAGTGTCACAGGAGGACCTTCACAAGGTTGTTAAATACCCTGCAAGCTTAGCAAAGAGTGCTTGAGCATAAGTTTTGAAGAGTGCATTTATATTCCCCTTGAAGGAAGAGAAAAGGGGTTGAGACTCTTAAAGGTCTGAGCAACAAAGAAGCTTAGGACAAATAGCACCTTCATGGGTGTAGGGACCCTGCAAGGAGTGCAGAGGCCGAAGAACCGTTTAAGGATTCAAAGAGGACAAAGCTCAAGAGGAGTAGTTCTTTCACATGCAGGCCAATAGCTATAAGGAGGAGAAGAAAGGCCAGGAAAACCCTTTGGAGGGTTTGAGTTTGAGGAAGCTCAGGAGGGTCAACGGTTTCAAGAACACCCACATAAGCCAAAATTGTAGGCTTCGAAGAAGGGGACAAAGGCTAAGGCCTTTGATAATTGGAAAATATTCCAAGGCAGGAAGACGAGCGCACAAGGGAGAAGATACAGCTACTGTCAGATCCTGCGCAGATCACCGATAGTCGTCAGATCTAGGAGAAAGTGCGCACAAGTTAATATCGCATATGAGTTGAGTGGAGGCTTGTCAAAGTCTCGAAACGATAGAGGCATTGGGATTTTGGAGTTTGGGGTTCAGAGCATATAGGGGTCATGGAATCGCTGCACCACGATCTCCGGATTTGCAAAGTCCCAAAGGAATTGGGACCATCCATCACTCAGAGGATGCGTGGCTGTAATCCGAGGACCCATCAAGAGTTTGGATACCAGGAGTTCGAAGGACCAGTGATCAGTGTTGTTGGGGCTGCAGAGTCCCAAAACACCGAGAGTATCGGGACCATCCAATAGGATGACACGTGGAAGTGATCGAGGCATCAGGAAAATCCTCGAAAGGATTATACTAGATTTCAGCATACCAGGGATCTTGTAGATGAGAGCAGAGCAAAGGGGTTGCAATGGGGATCGTGAAGTCCCAAAGCGCGAAACCTTGAAGCATTGAAGGGATGCGATAGGAAGCCACCATTTTGGCATATCAGGATTCAGGATTTCAAAATTCCTAAAGATAAGAATTTTGTGCTCTTGGGGGATCAAAACCTTGAAGTCGCGAAACGTGATGTTCCGAGGAGTGGGGCTACAGTCACACCTATTATCATGATTTTGGGAATCGACATTTCAGCCATCCTAGGGAGAAGGAGTTGGAACACTTCACATCGAAAGTCCCAAAGTCACGAAATGTGACGCACCCTTTGGAGGAGAAAGCAGCCAAGGATTTCGGGATTTCGGGGATTGGTATTTCGGCCATCCCAAAGATAGAATTAGGACACTTGGCGTCGGAAGTCCCGAAGTTGCGAAGCGATGCACCTTTGGAGGTAGGATGTGGTCACAAGGAAGGTGGTCACATGGAATAAGGTTTGGCCAAGGGCTAACCACCATTAAGGCCATTTCGACATTTTGGGTTTTGGAGGATCGAGGAGGCAAAGAATCTCAACAGCAGGACTCATAGTGTCACGAAATCTGAAATCCCTTTTTACGGGAAAAGGTCGCGATCATGTTGGAGGCTATGGGGAATTTGAAGGACCTGTGGATCGAATATTGAGGTTTCGATAGGGATCCGAAAGAGCCGCTTCGCCTCAGGATAGATTTAAAATGATCCTGTGAGCAGATCTCAGCCCGAGGGCTGCTGATCTATATCAAAAACCTAGAATAATAGAAATGAGTCACTTCCTACGATTCTTTTTCATCCTGAGTGTGATACATAAATGATAGGCCTATGGCCTGTCCATTTCATCAATAGGGATTCCTATTGTAAAAAATTAAAATTCAATGTATGTGCAAGTCAAATTTAAATCTTATTGATGCACATTTTATATTTGGTTTCAACATTTGTTGGTTTTATTTATGTGCTAAGTCCAATGGAACCCAGAATGGAGGAAAGTTCAATTATGTTGCTAAAGTTGGTTTCATGAATTCTAAGATGCCCACATAATAACAACACTCATAGGTAAATAGGGAATGTATTTAGAAATAAAAATACAGATGTGGCACTCTAGTGCCCATATTCAATAATAAATAGAGGGTGGGAGGGGGGGGCTTTATTAGATAAATTATAATATAATTTATCTAATAAAGCCCCCCATGTAAGAGAGTTGAAAATAAATAAACCAATACTTAGTCCTTCAAAAAGGGTTTTCAAATAGGTGAGCTTCTTAGAGCGGAGGAACATGCATCCTTTAGGAGAGTCTGAGAGAGGACGTGGAAGGAAAACACTTCCTATGGAAAGGGAAAAATGCCCAACAATTAATAGAATGCTGAGAACCACTTGTGGGCAAAGGAAAAATTCCCAACAAGAATTAAAATTCTATGGGTGGCCTTTGGGTAAAGGAAAAAAACCCAAAAATCATTAGATGCTCGTGTATGGATCGTGGGGAAAGGATATATTCCCAACAATAATAATTTCAATTATAATAAGGAATTTACATTGACCTTTAATCAATTTCATGAAGAGAACAACCCAAATCGTTTTCCTTGGTCAACTAAACTCAAACTAGAACTGGATATTCATATACAGTAATGCAATTGAACAATTACATAGTGACAATTCTCACAATTGAGACATAGATTGCAACATTTAATGGGGAATTTGATTAATATTAGGAGATAAATAAAGAGGGGTGAGATATACACATATTTTCTGTATTGTTACTGATTAGCAATACAAAATTGCATATGGCCATTACTTAGAGACACCTTCACTCATCTTGGATAGACTCGAATCCTTCATCCATTGATATTCAAGTAGGTTTTCCTCTTCGATCTATCACTTCTTACTTCCCTCCCAAGTTCTATGTGCATCTCCCTTGTTTATATATTAACTACAACCTTTAATTTATTTAATGTGTTTCTGTTATGAACATAAATATACATATAAAATAGATATTCATAACATAATGATTAATTAATAAATAATAACTATTAATAATAAAAGGACATGTCTCAAAGGACATCACTATCGGTTAAGGGAACCCTTGCGTGGGTATATAAACGAGACTTGATTCTAAATTGTATCTCATATATTCATATTTTATATATGATTCCTACATGCATTATTATGTTACATTCCAAGAATTTTGGATAATTCTTGTGTGAGCGAACTTTGTTTGTCTCATCTATTCAATTGTTGGAAGGTAGCGATGACTTTCCTCTTCCTATCCATCCGCAAAGTAAATACCAAACATGTTACAACCGATATTTTTCCTATTCTTGGCCATATTCCACACATGTGCACAATGTGTTGATTAATTCAGTTGGTTGTCATTGATGTCAGTCCTTGAAGAAAGTCTGGTAGCGAATTCCGATAGCACAAAGGTTTGGGTAATGGAACCAAGTTTGCTTGATGGATAATGATATGAGTTTTGATATATTTGCGGGTAAGGCTATTCTATATGTATAGTACATATCATGCCATTTCTAGTGGTATGTGGAACACCACATAAATCCTCACAGTTAGAGAGTTATGGCCATATGAAGTTGGAGAAGCCTCATGAGTCATCTAGAAGCCCCAAAAGGTCAAAATAGTCAAAGTGGTTGCAAAGAAGAAATTATTTAAATAATAAAGTGAAGTGATGAGTGTACTATAATTCAAAGTGGATAAAAAATAAATTATTTAA
>JASDQU010374966.1:47335-70049 GCA_032191745.1 Picea mariana | reverse complement strand
GATACAAAACTCATGCAATTAGCTATCACACTAAGAGACTGTGTGTTGGCACAGGGGTAGACCTAGGGTTCAATGCTACAACAACTCACTAACAAAACCCTAACTATTGGCCCTTTCAGCAACACTTGTGAAGAAGATGAAGTCCCGCCCGAGGTAGAGGCAAGGGTGGTTGCAGGACTCCAGTGTCTACAACCTTAGCTGGGACACAGATATATGATTGTAACACCTTGACAAAGTACTTAGCAATATAGTTCATATATCTACTTCACAGGTAAATACCCTAATTATAGAGCATCACGGTATTCAACCAGATCTAGCATCTAGCAACACTTAGCATGACGAAACATATCAGATATAGCAGATTCAAGCACTAAGCACATGCACATAGGTCAGATCCAACATTTACTCTCATTATTAAGAACAAAGAAACAACATATCTACCTATCATTCATCTATATCAAAGCACTAAGAAAGTAAATACATAAACACATCAACACATTGCACAAAGAATTCACAACACACGATGTACATGGTTCACCCCCACCCTGGGGCTACATCCACCAACTCTTCATTTTCTTTATTAGCTTTCTTCAATCTTATTACATGCACAAAGCCTTCAGATCAACTTCATAGAGGATAGGAGATCTGCACACTCTTTGCTAGATCCTCCTTCCCCAAGCTAGGTTACAACATAAATCCTACATACAGTCCCTTACAGCCACTTGCACTTAGCCTTGCAAACATACACAAAGCACTTACAATTGTTACTTGCACTCATCACCACTTTCAATTGACTTTTCATTCGCACTTAGCCATTCATACTCACTACATCGCCTGGCATCTATTTATACATTACAAAATCGGGCCCAAACATGGGTAAACCCATGGGCCAACATCCCCATACCCGTTACATAATCCCAAATCCCAAAAATCCCTAAAAGGGGGTCGAGATCCCGCAATATTTGCTTCATCTTGTGCTCTGCCTTCGACAGTCTGTCAAAGTCCCAAAAATAGGTCACACATGAACAAGGATCCTCAAACTTGGTCAAGGGCCAACAGGCCCCCAACACTCACCTGTGACTCATCCCGAGTCACTCTAATCTGAATAATTCTGCCTCAAAAGTTTCAGTATTGGCTCAAGCTGCTTCGACTTGTTTTTGTGCCATGACCTCATGTTTAGCGAACTCTTGGATAACAACTTCATTGATAGGTCCCTCTAGGCATTGTTCTACTAAAGTGACAAATTATTCTAGTTCTCTCCTTGGCCTTCGATCTCTACGAACAGTTGGCAAGCCTCATCTTGTATAGGTTGGAGCCTTTGAGTCACTTCCATGAATTTTCTCTGAATGTTGTGGACTTATTGTTGAGCAGTGCCCTGCTCTTGGGATCACTTCATTCTTTCAATAGTTGACAGGGGCTTCAACTGCGCTTGTATTGTTTATGCATGATACTTCACCTCTTGGAGCTGTGACTCCGATGTATTCAGTTCTCGATTCTTAGTGAATCACTCATACATCTGGGCACTATGATCACTCAGTTGTTTACATTCCAAGGCGAGGTTCTTGATTCTTTCAACCGTGCCTCGAGCAGTTGCTTCCCTTTGATCCCTCACATCCTGCAGGGTGTCAGGCACTGTGCAGAGCTCTAAGTATGCTATTATTTGTTGTATTTGTTGGATAGCTTCTGCAAGCTGGTCTACTTGATGCACAACTCGATATTCTACCTTTGGCTCTAACCCTATCATAGAGCGAAGTCCTCTATTGCTGCTTCTTTCACTTCAAGTTGCTCTACAAGGAACTATTCTTTTTCCTACTGAATCTGTGCTTTCTCCTCTTCAAACTTTGTTTGGAGGGAAACCTTATCCTGCTCTGCAACTTGGCATTGTTCTACTATTACTTCTTGCACTTGCTTCAAGGACTGGGTGGATTTTTCTGTTTCTTCTTGTGTGTGACGAAGTCGAGCTTCAGTCGCATCAGCTAGTCTTCAGAGTTGGGCTGGCTCATCTCCCAACTCTGGTTCTCCCGATGGCAGGGGCGTAGTGAACACTATGTGAATGGAATGAAGGGCCTATTGTACCCCTCAAAGTTCGACCTCAATTCTGTTGTACATCTCCTCCTTCTTGGCTTTTTGTTTCTGCAATATTTCCTACGAGGTGTTGTTCACAACTACGATGATGAAGTCAAAATCATCGATAGTGAGCATAGTCTGCATCTTGGTCAAAGTGGCTCTGGATTTCTTCTAGGAAGAGGGTTTCAGGGGAGAAACCTTCCTCTTCTTCAGGGGATTAACCTCATCTATAGGCGGTGTTACTTCACCTTGCTTCTACTCATCTTCTTTTCCATTTATTTCTTCTACTTCGTCATCACCCCCTCGATCAGGTGATATTGAAGTAGTCTTATCTGATGCACTTCTTAAGTCTTGGAATTCTTCATTCTTTTTTCTTCTGTTGGGTTCGGGTGTGTCATGTTCCTTGTGAGTGGCCTCCGAGCGATCAAGTTCAAGGTTAGACATCCCTGCAGGGTCAGCGGGGATATTGAGGTCTGTTGACCAGTCCTTGGTTATCTCCTCGAGGTCCTCTTCCATGAGCTTGTAGTACGACTGAAGCTCATCCTTATGTTCATCTTCTCACGAGGTAATATAGATGAAGTGTCGATCTACGCAAAACTTCATGAGGGGTCTGAACTGTTGTAGGGTGGTTGGTGTCATGCGAGGTTCAACTTCGATGGCTCTCTTCAACTAGAGATAATATGTGTGAAAAAAAGAGTTCGAGTGCCACTGTTTTCTCATGTCCCTCGAATACCAGAGCGTGGTGAACTTCGTAGTGAGCGGATTGAACGGTTCAATGTCTGAGAAGGTCACACCTTCTGGCATATCCCAAACAATAAACATTATGAGGATTAGGAGCCAGCTAAAGTGGAACTCATAGCCCTAATCTTGTGCTTTGAGACAGTCCAATTCTAGTTAATTAACTAGGTACTTCACCCAGTTCATCTATAGTCCTTTTACACATTTCCCCACGAGGTCAACAACAAAGCCTATGACCTGTGTGGGTCTGTTCTTTCTCACAAGATTTCCTGTGATTAATTGGCATGCTAGGTGCACTGCACTATTCTGGATGGAAGATACCTTGTAGCCTCGCGTCCCCTTCTCAACATCGTCATAGGTATCCTTGATATTTTGTGATAATGTGCGATCTATGTCTCTTCTTGGATAGAATTCCTGTGGGTCGGGTCCTTGCATACTCAATCCGGTGAGCCTATGGATCAAAGTCGGATTGACTATGATACGGTGGTCTAGCCATAAGTAGTCGCCATGGTAACATGAAAGTAGGATTTTGACATGGGTATTAACCTCCTGGTGCCTTCCAAAGTGTGGGATTTTCATTACATTCAATAGGGTGGACTGCACGAAGTTCATCGTCCATGGCTTGGGGATTATTTTCGAGTTCTTCCCCTTTGTCCTGGTCAATTGTTTATACAGGGTGAACATACTATGGTTATTGTGGTCTCCTAGGTTGAATCTGTTGAAATTCAACATTGCGATCTTGTCTTGTTGTGTTCGAACTACGCGTATCCCCATCGAGAGGTACGTAGTATCCATGGTGCACTCAAAATCTCTCTGCACACTATCACGACTCACCGCGTCGGCCAGAGGTGGGATGTAGTCAAGAAATATGGTCGGGATCAGCTTTGCATTTGCTAATTCATCTCTGTGCTTGGTTCTCTTTTCTGTGATGACTCAGGATGGCCGAGATCCATGAGCGATCAATGAAGAGGCTTGCACTCCTCTCATCGAGGATGCTTGAATACTTACATACATTACTTTCTCGGCCATGAGATCGATGAGAAATTCTTCGAAAATTTTCTCCACGGTGTTGATCTCGTCTGACATACACGCTTGGATCGAATGGATGAATGAATGCACAAAAAAATAGAATATATGTCGATCTC
The DNA here is from genome assembly GCA_032191745.1 of Picea mariana. Lineage (NCBI taxonomy): Eukaryota > Viridiplantae > Streptophyta > Pinopsida > Pinales > Pinaceae > Picea > Picea mariana. The sequence continues at coordinate 66,099 of JASDQU010374966.1, read as the reverse complement.
TGATACAATTTGCAAAAGTGTTCTCGGTGCAACAGTCGATGAAATAAGTAGGCAGCATAAAATATCTCTCCAACGGGGGAGAATCCTTCATTAATTCAATTATGCTCGTTCTAGCACAGTCCCAATGGTCTGATGGTTGGATTTCTAACGATAAATGTCGTTCTAACCATTTGTGGCGTCGTTCTAATGGTTATATTGTTCCCAATGACTATATTACTTCGACATGACGAAGTGCCATGTGACATTGTTCTGATATCCCAGGGAAGTTCCATTTTGCAAACTTTCCTTTTGTGAAGTTCCCTCTGGAACCTGCTGTAACTTTTCGATCTTTGCTCTCTTCTTGCTGAGTTTTTGAGCCTTCTTTTTGGTGAGCTTTGTCTCGTTCTTCCTCTTTCCATTATTATTCTTGTCTTCTTTTGGCATAGTAACTTCGTGCTATTGAGATTCCTTCGTAGGGTGTATGGGTAATACTTCTTCTTTATCTGGGGTAGGTGCTTCATTCTTCTGTGATTCTTCTTGGGTTCTTTCAACTTCGACATCCAATTTAAATATCTTTGATCTGTTCTCCTACTCCTCAATGAAGTGCATGATCCTCCTAGTCATGAAATATTTTAATTCTTTCTTTTTCTTCTCTAAGACTTCTTCTTCTTTCCTTCTAGTCTGATCCTTTTCGATCTAGGGTTTTCCTAGTAACATAGTAAATGGAGCGTTTTTCTCAGTAAATTTAACAACCTTGAAATCTTCCTTTGGCGAAGTTCCATGAGCACTCATAGATATCTGGGTAAGTATTCCAAATAGGGTTATCAATTTTCCTCTAAAAAATCCTATTCCTCCCAATGAAGGAATCGTAACAGGCTTTCATATAGCTTCCCAAGTTCTTTCTGTCATGACATTCACCTGTATTTCTTTATCTAGAACACAGTCAATGTCGAATCTCATATTCTTACTTCTATTTTCTCTTTCTCTTTTAATATCTCTGATAAATTAGTATATATGTGATCATTCAGGGTTTCTTTCATCTGTAATAGTACAGTCTCTGATTCTTTCTGGGGTTCTACCACAATCTCAGTTGCTTGACCTTTCTCAGGGTCTACTTGTTCCATATTCATTTTTTCAATCTTACCAATCATTCTAGGGAAATCTAAAACTTCATGGTCCATAGCTTTACAACAAATACAACTAGGTCTTCTACCAGGACATTCCTTATCAATATGTCTCGGTCTTATGAAACTATAACAAAGGGTTAATCCTCTCTTTCTCTTAAATGATCCCCAACCTTTTATGTACTGCGTAATAGGATCATAGTAGTTAACCTGCAAAAAATTCTTTCTAGGATCCTGCATCCATTTGTTAGTCCAAACATTCTTTCTATGCATAGGTATAACATATCTTTTACTATTTGTATAAGATCTACTCAAATCAAACCTTCTTTCATCTAGTTGTGCCCTACTTTTCAAGCTAGGACAAAATTTATCAAACATACCTAGATCCATACTTTAGAAATAAAAATTTCCACTAATCTTACCTTTAACAGGGCACAAATCTTTTAGATCTCACCTCTTCTCTTTAGATCAGAATTATTTTCTTAACACAGAACTTCACAAATTAAGTAGAATACTACGCACTAGGGAAACAGATCTACGCATGGAGTTTTCACATTTTCATGTCAAATCTTCACATAGAGCTTCTTTTTCCTCAGTTCCCAACAATCACAATTTCAGGTCAGATCTTCGCACAAAGCTCCTTTTTCCTCAGTTCCCAACAATCATAGTTTCAGGTTCCAACAACAAAACCATTTGTTGGCATAGGGGCAGACCCAGGGTTCAACGCTACAATAGTGCACCAACAAAACCATAACTACCGGCCCTTTCAGCAACACCTGCGAAGCAAATAAAGACTCACCCAAGGTAGATGCAGGGGTGGTTGCAAGACTCTAGTGTCTACAACCTTATATGGGACACAGATCTTTGATTGTAACACCTTGACAAAGTACTTAGCAATATAGTTCATCAATATCTACTTCGCAGGTAAATACCCTAATTACTGAGCATCATAGTATTCAACGAGATCTAGCATCTAGCAGCACTTAGCATGACGAAACATATTAGATCTAGAATATTCAAGCACTAAGCACATTCACACAGGTCAAATCTAGCATTTACTCTCATTATTAAGCACAAATCAACAACAAATCTACCTATCATTCATCTATATCAAAGCACTAAGCAAGTAAATACATAAACACATCAACACATTGCACAAAGAATTCACAACACACGATGTACGTGGTTCACCCCCACCCTGGGGCTACGTCCACCAACTCTTCATCTTCTTTATTAGATTTCTTCAATCTTCTTACATGCACAGAGCCTTCATATCAACTTTGCAAAGGACAGGAGATCTTCGCACTCTTCACTATATCCTCCTTCCCCAAGATAGATTACAGCACAAAGCCTGCATACAGTCCCTTACAGTCACTTGCACTCAGCCTTACAAACATACACAAAGAAATTACAACTGTTACTTTCACTCAACACCACTTTCACCTGACTTGTCATTCGTACTTAGCCTTTCATACTCACTACATCGCCTAGCATCTATTTATACATTACAAAATTGGGCCTAAACATGGGTAAACCCATGGGTTGACATCCCCATACTCATTACATAATCCCAAATCCCAAAAATCCCTAAAAGGGGGCAGAGATCCCATGATCTCCACTTTGTCTTGCACACCGCCTTTGATAGTCTGTCAAAGTCCCAAAAATAGGTCACACATAACCAAGGATCCTCAAAACTTGGTCAATGGCCAACACCACACACTAGACTGGTACATGAGCCTCGATGTAAAAATTCCACTAGGAGTACCAAAGACTATCGCAAACGTAAAAAGGGTACTAGTAAATGAGTTTCAGAAGCAAATCACAGAAGACCAGTACATTAATGAAATGATTGAAATCAGAAAAAAACCTTGTGATTCTATCTAGGAGATTGATCAAAGGTTCAAACATATGAAAGGTAAGTTGAAGTATTCAATTACTAACATGAACCATAGGAAGCTATTTGTGAACTCATTGTTACCACACTTGAAGTATCCTTTGAGACAAGAAAAGTTCCAAAATCAGGCAGAGGCTCTACAAGTAGCCTTGCAACTGGAACAAAACCAGTATCAATAGATATATCTAGCAATATGAGATTTGGAGGATCTGAAGAATCTGACATTTCAACTAAACCAGAATAAGGGAAAAGAGAAAAGATAATTTGTTTGGTGTACATTATTGCAAACAAAAGGACATCATAAGAATGAATGTCCAACTTTTTCACAGTACTTGGTTGCAGGGGTGCCAAACCCATTGCTAATAGGAGGACCATGGTGCGATATTTGTAAGACACATGGGCATGATCCATATCATTTTCTAGTGAGACAGAAGTATAAGACAGTACCAAAAATTTCATATTATAATTTTTTCAAATCAGTGAGTCATGATGATAAGGACTGTTGAACATTAAAAATGATGAGGGAAAGAACTTCAGACACTTACAGGGTGCAAACAGAGATGATGAAAGGGCAAGCTACACCTCAGTTCAGCCAGGTTCCACCACAATTAAATCTTGTGCAGCCACAGTACAACAATGCACAACCATAGTATTATTACGCAAAGTATAAATAGGTACCTCAATACAATGCACCACGATGAGATAGAGGTGGAGGAAGAGGTAGAGGAGGATTTGGATGAGGCAGAGGACTAGTAGTCTGCCACAATTGTCAACAACTAGGACATTATGCAAGGGATTGACCACTTCCACCTGTGACATTTATGTATTGTTGTAAAATAGACCATGCCACATAAGACTTCCTAACACTCTTGGGAAAGATTAAAAAAAAAAGGAACTAGAACAATAGAATGTCCACTGGATTTCTGCAGAATCTAGGGATGATGGGAAAAACATAAATATAGTTACTTGAGGAGGAGCCAAGATTGGATCTGATGAAGAAAAACAATATTCATCCGAACACTAATGGGTAAACAATAATACTGATCCACATAATCATTTTGACGCATGGAAAGAGAAGGATACATTTAAGGAATCTAGACAGGAGATTATCTAGGAGAACATTGTGTCTACATCAATTGCGTATCAAACTCAATATGCACTAATGTTTGAGATGCCATCTTTAATGGATCACACCAGTAAAGGGTATCATTTAGAGAAAGTAAGTAATATCAAGACTTTTCTACAATCCTGTGTTAAGTTATTGAATGACCCATCATCTGTGAAGGTATTATAGAATCTACTAGAAATATGCAACACAGAAGTAGAAGGGAAGTTAGATCAGAAAGTAGTCAATCATCTCCATACAAGAAGAAGAGAAAGCAGGAATTGAAGATAAATGCCAACATTCGGGATTTCAACATGAGAGATATCATACTTGATTTAGGTTATGAAGTAAATGTCTTTCCTAAGAATACATGGTAGTGTATGGGGGAACCCATATTAGGCTATTCACCTGTCTAGTTGAAACTAGCAAATCAACATAGAGTGTTACCAATTGGAAGACTTAAAGGTTTGACAGTAGACTTGGATAGAGTGTGCACTGGGAATGATTTCGAAGTGATAGAGATAGTAGAGGGCACAACACCTTACCTAGAATTACTTGGATTGGATTGGGAATTTTATAACCAGGTTGTGATCAACTTGAATACAAGGAAAATGGATTTTGAATCAGGAGAATATAGATTTATTGCACCATTGTATCCTTCATAAGTAGAAATTTTTGTAGAGGCGACCTGTTTGTTCTTGGAAGAAATAAATCATTTACACAGAACCACTACATGAGAAGAGGATTATTTCAACCCAACTGTGGATGGGGTACTCAGTTGGAGAATCATTACATTGTGTGCTTCAGACTCAGACACAGGTCTGGAGAATTGGCAACAGAGACTACATGAAATCTCCACAAGGAGGTGCACGAGAATAGACTATGCAGTAAGGTGGGTTGGTACAAAGATAAGAGAACCTCCCAGTTTTCATGGGTTTAATGAATTAGAGGAATTCTTGACAAACTATGAGGAGGAAGTTTTGAAAATAAGAGGTTGTTATCCCTAGATATTGCACTCAAGGAAACACCTACAAGATGGTGGGGTGTGCACAAAGAAACAATTCAGGATTGGTATCATTGTAAACAACTATTGCACATTAGATTTGGCACAGAACATGGGAGAAATATAGTGCAGAAGTATGATGGGAGAGGAAGACCAGTTGAGCACCTAGAGAAATGAAGAACGCAATGGAGGATGACACCACCATAGGAATGGCCTCATCACTTCATTCATACATTGGAATGGATCCTAGGGAACTCATACATAAATGAGGAGATGTGTAGAGGCACCACAAAATGGACAGTATTAAAAAATAATTATTTGGTAACCTTCTCATTTGAGAATGAGAACCTCAACATTGATTCAGCTCTGAAGTTGATATGGAGAGTGATATTGTTTGATGAACTAGAGGTTGAAATTATAAAATAATACCAATAGCAGAAAATACATATTGTCAAAGAGTTACTCTCATGCTAGCATGTCGAAGAGGAAGCACCAGATGAAGATGATCTTTGCAACATTCAAATCACCGATATTGAAGGAGAGAGAGAGGTGGAAGGTCCATCTCTGGAGTTAGAAGCCTTTGATACACTAATCAAAGTCAATAAAGTAAACATTGAGACAGAAGAAAATCCTAAAATGAAAATAATTGGAGACTACTGGGATGAGAATACACTAGAAAGGATAACAGAGTTATTGCATGAATGCAGTTACCTGTTTCCAGCAAATTTTATAGAGATGAAGGGCATAGCAGGTGAACTAGGTGAGATGAAGATACCCCTAAAACCAGATGTTAGACCTATTAGATAGAGACCTTACATGTTGAATCCAGTGTATAAGAAGAAAGTGAAAGCATAAATTGAATGAATGTTGGAAGTTGGTATCATAGAACTAGTGGAGGAATCTGAATGGATCAGTCCCATGGTAGTCCGAGAAAAAAATAAAGGGGGGATAATGATTTGTGTAGATTTGAGGAAATTAAATGATGCTTTCTTACATGATCCTTTCTGTGCCCCTTTTACAAATGAGGTCTTGGAGAATGTGGGAGGCTAGGAAGCATATTCATTCATAGATGGATTCTCAAGCTACCATCAGATCAAAATATCTCCAGAGGACAGGTATAAGACTACCTTTGTTACAGAATGGGGATCCTACCAATATACAGTCGTTCCCTTTGGATTGAAGAATGAACGGAATATCTTTTCAAGGGTGGGCATAGATGCTTTTAAGGAGTTTATATATCAGTTTTTAGAAGTATATCTGGATGCTTGGACAGTGTTTATTCTTTTGAAATATCATGTAGAATTTTAAAGACTAATGTTGGAAAGCAATGTCAGATCTCACTAAACATCAAGAAATGCATTTTTGGCACACCTTTTGGAATATTGTTGGGACATATACTATGCAAACAGGGTTTACCGATTGACCCTACTAAGATTGTTTCCATTGTGAACTTACCACCACCAAAGTCAGTGTGTCATTTAAGAGCCACACTGGGACATACATGATACTACAGGAAGTTTATAAATGGGTATGAATAGATTACTACACCGATGGAAAAGTTGTTGAAGAAGGATACCATATTTCAGTGTAATGAGGATTGTTAGCAAGGATTGGATATTCTAAAGGAGAAGATGTTGACAAAACCTATATTAGTGTTTCCAGATTGGGAAAATACATTTCATGTGCATGTATATGCATCAGCAATAACACTTGGAGAAATTCTGGCACAGCCAGGAGAAGGGAACTTAGATCATCCTATATCCTTTGCAAGCAAGAAGCTATTCGAATCTGATAAGAATTACAACACCACAGAAAGAGAATGCCTAGCCATGGTATATTCACTTCATAAATTCAAACATTATTTATTGGGAAATCATTTTAAAATGTTCACAAATCATTCTTCCCTCAAATATCTAGTCAANTATTATTCCAGGAATTTTATTTTTAAGTAATAGTCAAACTAGGGAATTTAAATGCAGGACTTGATAACTTATCAAGGGTAACCAATGGAGAAGAACCTACTAACTTGAAAGACAACTTCTTGATGCACAATTATTTTCAGTAAAGATAGTTGATGAATAATTTGATGATGTCATTGAATTCTTAAGTACAGGAGTTGCACCAAAGGAGTTTAGTACTATTCAAAAGAAAAATATGGTAGTCAAAGATACAGACTATCAACTCATTACAGGTCATTTATACAAGATGGGAATAGACAACATCTTGATAAGGTGTGTATTGGAACATGAACGACCCATGGTTTTAACCAAAGCTCATGAAGGTATAGCTGGAAGACACTATGCAAGAAAAGAGACCGCACAAAAGGTATTCTGCGCAGGTTTCTGGTGGACAACAGTTCATAAAGATGCCAAAGAATATTTCCAGAACTATGATGTGTGTCAGATATTTCACAAACCCAATAGGAGGGATGAGATTCCCCTAAAACCACAAGTAACTCTTTAGGTATTTGAAAAATGGGAAATTTATTTTTTCGGGCCTATTAATCCACCAACAAGAAGGCCAGGAGCTAGATACATCATCACTACGACCAAATACTTAACCATGTGGTAATACGCAGCACTAGTCAAGGATTGCAGCGCAAAGACAACAACGCACTTTTTATTTGAGTAGGTGATTACAAGATTTGGATTCCCCAGGCTATGACTGAGGAGTTTGAAGTGTATCACCAGAAGAGTACACCATATCATCCTCGGGAAAATGGGACAGTAGAAGCTTTCAACAAGATTTTGGAGAATTCCTTGACAAAGATATGCATAGTTAATGGGGATGATTCGGATTTGAAAATACCAACAGTACTATGGGCATACAGGATCACATGCAAGAATTTGATAGGACATATACCATTTAGATTGGTGTATGGACAAGAAGCAGTGGTGCCATTAGAATTTATGGTACCCAGTCTGTGCATAACAACAATTATCAATATGACTGAAAGAGGAGAAGTACAAGAGAGGTTAATTCAACTAATGGAAATGGAAGAAGACAAGATTGTGGAAGGATTTGACCAAGACGTACAGAAATAAAGGGACAAATCCTGGCATGATAGAGACATAAAGAAGAAAATCTTTAAGGAGGGAGACCTAGTTCTTCTCTATGACAACAAATTTTTGCAACACCCTGGTAAGTTCAGAATGCATTGGTTAGGGCCATATGAAGTAAAGTCACAGATGGGGGATTTGTGAAGCTAATGGACTTGGGCGTAACAGATATGAAATGAATGAAATTATACAAGTACATTTGATATACTAACTCTTAGTAATTATAGTGCAATTAGAAATTCATGTATATAGTGTACTATAGTAGATACTAGGAGAGAAAAAAATATAAAATGACAAAAAAAGGGGAGAAAAAGAAGAAAAATAAATACAAAAATAGAAAAAGAAGAAAATACAAAAAGAGGAGGAAGTTGGGTGAATGGTAGGAACGTGGAGAAAGTTGTGCATAGTAACTAATGCAACAAAATGGAAATACAATGCGCAGGAAAAAATTGGACGCTACGCAAATCCATGGAAAAAGTGAAAAATATGGCCAAACAGTTATGACTGGGTCTATAAAGTGCGGAAAGCATGGGTTAGCTTGACACTTAGAGAATTTTATCAAAAAGTGAGCTAGAAGCATGTGATCTAGGAATAATTGTCCAAAGAAGAGAGAAATTTCCCAACCCAAATACAAACATGACAACTCCAAAGTTTGGTGCTCCAGGAAAATATGCGCGTGTTACTCGATAGAGCCAAAGGAGGAAAGAAAGGATGGAAGAGCTTGAGATTGTCATAGAGATGGAATATGTTATGAACTTGGAGACAGAGTCACTCATCCTGACGACGATTTAGTAGGAAACCTCGAAAACGACACAAGGGGAAGTGGGGCAGAGCTCCAAAAATCAAAATAGTAGTACAAACCCTAACTCTGAAACACCTATTAAACATGAGGAAATGAAGGGTCAGCTACAGGGTCACAACGAATAGGAGGTGTTGGTCAAGGATATCACCAACCAGATGGAATATGAGGGGTAAGAATATGACACAACAAAAACAACGACAAAAGGATAACCTATCGTCGGTGAGAAAGGAAAGGCGTAGGATGTCACAGAAATGACACTTCCCTACCTCCTAGATGTAGTGGTAACCATGGAGGACATGCTTGGGAAAGTTACTAAACTAAGGTACTCATAACATGATGTGTGCAACGTGAAAAATTTCCTAGAATTATCCAAGGAATCTTACTTGGCGGACAGGGTAAATTGGACCCTTAGGCAAACCTATCATGGAGCCCACGCAGTGGATAATAGGGTTCTACAACTCTGGGATCATGAACCTTCTGGACATACTGCACTTTGGGTGCGGTAAGAATGTGGGGTTGTATGTAAATGAATTGATCTCGTAGTTACATGGAGGCATGCTTTGGATGGATAGGCCAATCCATCTTGATGTGGCGTTGATTGCCAAAATTACAGGGTTTCCCACAATGGGCACATAACCAAAAGAATGCTTGGACAACAAAGCATGTGAGAAGGAGATTGTTGAGATAGTCAAGGTGTAGTTTCGTACCAACAGAGGGAATGTGGGAATTGTTCTTAGAGACATCAGTGATTATGTGACAAGGTTCGCCAACAAGCTAATGGCTTGCAAGTTGTTGAGGAAGTGCAGGAAAGAAGAGGCTCTAGCAGGAGTCGTCGCAGTCATTGCGCAGTGCGTTAAAGAGATCATGTTTAGTTGGGCACCATACCTCCTAAACTAGTTTTTGATCAAATTCCAAGATGCATTGGACAATGTAACTGAGTTCCATTATTCTTGGATCCTTATCCTTATTGCATTGGCCGCTTGGCAGGAGCAAAATTTTTTGGATTTTATGGATAGGAAAGGGAAGTGCTATGCAACAATGTACGAATACCTCTAATATACCTAGGATACCAAAAAATAGTAGGCAAATAACACGGTGTTCTCTATGATTCTTGAATATATACAACAAAAAACAACCAATGTGTGGTGAATTCATGTGGAAGTGTTCCAAGAGTCTGAAGGGAGAGCCTTGTTTAAGGCATCTAGGCACCATATGTGGAAGCAGGTCGTAAGGGATCCAAAGAATAAATGGTTGGAGATGCATTACTGCATCACTAGGAAAGAGGTTGATTGAATAATCAAATACTAGCCTGCGAAGTGGAAGGTGCCAGTAGAAAAACCAACAACAAAGCCAACAACAATGACATCAGCCAAACCCAAGGGGAAATTTGAGGCAGGCCCATCAAAAAAGAAAAATATCTCAGTTTCTAACACCAGGAAGGTTGCGGCATGCACTCAAGCATCTGGAAATAGCACAGTGTCGAAGAGGCCAAGGAGGAAAGCAACGGTGCCTAGGGAAGATGTTTAGGAGGATGCCAAGAATGGAGAAACATCTCAGGCTAACGAAGAGGGGGCACAGATGACGAAGAGTTGAGAGAATCCCTTAGAGAAAAAAATAACTACATCGTAGGTGGAGGAAACATGAAAAAAGATGAAATACACCAAGAAGGCCTCAGTCATCACCCTGACATAAGATGATGTTGAGTTCATGGAAGACAAGGTACAAGATAGGGGGGAAGATGTGGTCCATTTTGCAGAAGCACAAAGAGAGGATATCATAGCCAAAATCATAGAATTCCATGATACTCTATAGCGGCTACAAATTCATATAGTACAGCAAGCTACAGAGCATCATCCTGAAAAGACACAGCAAACCCCTGTGCAGAGAGGAAAATAAGATACAATTTAGATAGTGGTGCAAGGAAGTGACACATTCATGGTCACACAACAGATGGTTAGATTTGATTAGGATACCACACCGAAAAGCATGAGGGACATAGAACACTTTGAGTTGGTCATGGCGCAGATACCCATGAAAGAATTATACAGACTCTAGGCCAGTGTAATGCAGGAGGTACAATCTAGAGCCTATGCAAATGCCACCAACTTCAAAGTTGGTAGGGGGGCAATAGAGATGTTATATATTACCTACAAACAATTTAATTAAAATAATGAGGGATAAAAAGAACACACCAACAAGCTATAGAAGGGACTAACAGTGGTATATAACTACATTCCAGAGAGCACGCAAACACCAGATAGGAGCATAGATGAAAAGATAAAGATCATTGCACATAAAATAAAGGGATATAGGTAGGAGATAGAGGATTTGAAAGAAAAAAATAATCCTATGACTCCTCCTGAAGTCTGAGAGAAAATAAAGCAACAAGTAGCCTTCTAGACATATGATATGGCAAGGGAAGCCAAGGAAGTTGCAGAACTATTTGACAGATATGCACACATTTGGAATACTTTGGAGGAGGTGAAAAGGTCCAACTATTGGACCAACAAGAGGAGAAAATCAGTGCTACAATACAGGAGTTGAAGTAGCGACATAAATCCATGAGTATCGATGAATGATTGAAGGGCATGTAGGAGATGAATACCCTGTAGGAAGACTTAAAAATTGCGTAGATCAATAAGCAAACAAGGAATTCCCAGTTGGAGCCCCTCCAGGAGAAAGTAGTGTAGATAATTGTGGAGTTGGAGGAAGAGAAGACAAGGATGGCATAGAAACATACAGAAAGTGCATCATTTTTGAAATAACAAATAACAACACAAATGGTTGAGGCGCTAGCAGATAAAGTTGCTCAGGTGAATGAAAAAGGGAAGGAACTAGCAGAAAAGTTCTACAACTTGGAGAAGGTTGTATAGGGAGCATGCACCACCTAAATGGCTCGGGACGAGCCACATGTCAGTGTTGGGGGCCTGTTGGTGCAGTCCTATTTTTGGAGAAAGATCTATTTTGGGCGCAGGCCTATTTTTGGAAGAGAAGGTCTACTTTTGGAGTGTGTGCCTTAAGAGACAGTAAAGAATCATGTAGAAAAAAGAAGGAAAATAAATGTGGAGCGCATGAAGACAGGCCTAACCATGTTGGGGTTAGGGTTTTTGAAAATATTTTAACCGCTATAATCCAATAGAATAGTATAAATAAGGACATGGGAGGTCTAGGTTGAGTTCATTCGATTGATTATTATGAGTTTCAGGTTGTTAATTATTTTGAGCATTGTTATGGTTATTATGGTAGCGTTGAATAAGTTATCTTTTGAGAATTAGGTCACAGGTTGTGGAGCATGGTGTGATCGAGTCAGCCTTCCATATGGTAATTACCTTTCTTTTGATTGTAATCCTAAATATGTAATGTGCACAACACAGATTTTGCAGCAGAAGGAATAAAAGAGAAAAAGAGCTAGATATTTGTGGACGTAGCCCAAGAGGGGGTGAAACATGGTAAAATACTATGTTCTATGTGTTATGAATGATTTCTTTTACTATTATGTTAATCATCAGTTAAAGAATGACTGGTTAAAACTAATTATATTAGCAGGCATGCATGGTTTAATGATGAATGAATCCTAGAAGTAGGTGGATGATTAATGATGTTGATATGTAAGGAAAAGAATCAACACAAAGTCCCCACTATTTCCTAGACTATAAACACCTGAGTATTGTAGTCCCCCATAAAGCTATCTCGGGTGAGACTACATTTTGCACTATGTGTGCAGTGTTTCCTTCTGGTTTACCATGAGGGTCGATAGTTTTGAGGGTTTTTTTGGAACCCTATTTGAGATTAGAACCTGGGTTATCCCAAGTAACCAACAATAAGGCACAACTACAGATTGGACACAGTGACAGATAAAGGTTGATCTGACAGAAGAAGTAAAGAGTGTGAGTTTCATAAAGGTGAAAACCCTAGATTTTTTAAGGTAAATGCAAGTTGTAGTATAGACAGGCCAATTACATACACAGGTTGTAGTACAGACATGTCGCATACATACACGAACTGCATCATATACAAGTGGTGTACCTGTTGTTTTTTGTGGGTACAGGATGATTACAGGTACATGTAGATCGCAGGTTATTTTTATAGGTTTGTTACAGGTTGTTGGCACATATTGGTATAGGTTTACAGTGGTGTTGACGCTTGAATCCATTAGGAACGAAACAACAACCTCATGGGGATAAAAATCCCCCTACATTTTTATGAGGTGGTACTCCTCTTTGTTTTATGATACTCTTTGAACTCTAGATTTTCAAAATAATATAGGACTTTGAGAAATTCTACCATGGTATCAATGAAATATAAGGGTTGCATAAAATAAGATGTTTTGTTTTTAAAGAGAATTCTTGAGAGATGACCAGGAACCTCACACATCACATATTTGAAAAAGATAAGAAAAATTTCCTCACATCCATCATAGTTAAACTAAAGATTTTTTATCACATAAAAATAAAATAAAATGGTATGCACGCATAAGAGAAATTTAATAGAGTAAACACATGTGGAGCTAAAATAGAGAAAATGATAGATCAATCTCAAATATTTTATACTAAAAAATCAGAGTTATAAAACATCGTCAAAACTAATCTCGAAATAGTTATCTTGGGATTTATGAGAAATATAAAGTCTGTTACAAATATTTGAAATTTAAATGTGTTTGTCCATAGGACTGGGATTAGGGCTCCCGCGGACCATAAAGAAAATATAACAAAGAAGTAAGTTTTGGAAAGAATATGGTTGGATATGATAGAGTAGCAAGACCTGGAAAGAAGATAGGAAGGCGTTATCAAATTTTGGTTAAACCTTTCTAGTCAAAGAAGCAAAGTAACTGGATGAAAAATTGATAAAGAAAGCAATATGTGATCAACATAAACTTACTATGACGGACTCTCTTTTATTTAATTTCTTGTTGTTGTGCTTTTATTTTCCTCATTGGTGGTTATAAGAACCATCTCAACTATTGTTTTTTGTCCTTCTTTAGTTAATTTATCAATTGCCTTCTTAAACCAATATTCAATGTAATTCATTGGCACAACATTTATTTCATGCATGATTTTGATATTAAATAAATCACCTTCCAAATCTCTTATGTCATGAGAAATGCAATGTATTTCCTCCTCAATATCTTTATTTTTCATAGAATAATCAACTAGCCAATTATCTATCTCTTCTTCATTATATTCAATTATGCCATAAAACTTCTCAGTCGATAACCCCTTTAATATCTTGAATTGTTCATCAAATTGTTGCCTTGTCATAAACATTGAATTGAGAATTAACTTAGGATCTTTTACCTCATCAATGCTTCCTGAAAAATATATCTATGTGAGTCTTTTGAAAATTTCTTCTCTTTTCACTATGGCTTCATTACATGCTTGGACAATTTTATTCAAATTCTTGATCTTTTATTTCCAACAAGAATTTAGTTGTTTAATTCGACTTGGAGAAGGCATATCCTCTTCTCTCCTTTTCAATTATTTCATGTTTGAGACTTTTATCCCAAATGATAAAACAACATCTGTGTAGAATCCTTCTTCATTCTTTAAATTAGCTTGGATATATTCATGAAAGGCATGTGCCCTTGAACCGGAAGAAATTATATTTTTGTATACCTCCCATGCTTCTATTATTAGTGACATTTTATTTTTAATTTTTTTCTCTACATAACTTCGGCTTTGGTAGATTTAACATCTTTCGAAAAACTTGAGGTGAAAGATAAATCAGAGAATTATCCTGGAACTGTATAATTCTTTGACTTGGCATGTACTTGTCCACACACCATGCAATGAGTTCCTTACAATCAAAAGCCTCAGGAGCACACCCAGCACAAGCAATTCCAGATGCCCCAAATTGCATTTTTCTGTACAGAAGGAGAGTAATAATACAAATATTCTCTTTACCACTAGAAGTTATGGTCTTCACGACCAAAGATATTCAGAGTATCACCACAAAATTGTTGTCTAGATAATGTTTTCATAGGTTGATGGGACTATTTATTCATCTAGATAATAACCTCAAATTAATCTTTTTGGAAATATAATGATAATTCAATTCTTTGGAAAATGAATATTTAGTGAGTAATTACTCAAGCCTTTCACCATTAATGACGATCTTTTTGGGGCCTGCACAACATTTTTAGCATTAAAAAAAATTGATGTGTATCAAAAAAAGAAACAAAATGGCAGGGACGGACGAGAGAGAATTTGAATAAAAAAATTTTCATGAACCCACCAACCCGGGAACTCGCCAACCCACTATGGTATAGATGATCAAAAAATATACTAAGTGTAGAAATATGGTTGGTCGAACTTTCATGCAAGAGGAATAAAATATTTTAGAGCTCGGCACCTGCGACACGGTTGATGGTAAAAAATTGTATATCACAGAAATCGGAGTGCAAGGTGAAGCTAACGGAAAATGGAGGATGAGGGATTGAAGCCGTGACCCCGCGCAATTGAAAAAATGGCTGAGTGTAGTAGAGGACTTATGACATGAGCAAGTGGGTGGATATGAAGGCCAGCAAACCCACAAATCACTGAAATACAACTAATTGTAGTAACCAGAAAGGGAGAGAAGAAGGGATAAAATAAAAATGGAAATAAGGGGATGTGTAGAAGAGGGAAAAGAAATGGAAAATATAAATAGAGAAGATAGAATGTGGAAGGAAAACAAGGAAGCAAAAAATGATCTCAACAACTCGTTCCAACTGTGGGATGATAACCCCCTGTGGGTTCTCAAGAATCCATAATATTCATGACCAAATGATTTTATCCATTGGGATATGGAGTCTAAAGGTAATTATATACAATCTGAATAAATAAAATTATGTACAAGGAAATGAGAAAAATTTAGGAGAAGAAATTTTTCAAATGTTGTCCATTAATAGGCAGCATTAATACTTTACCCTTCATATCTTTGAGCATATAAGCATTAAAACCCAATATATTTTCAATGATATACGGTCCAACCCAAAGTTCTTTGAATTTTTTGTGCATTGATGGTTTCTCCTTATCTTTGTTCCACAGTAATACCAGTTCTCCCTTTTGAAAATTATTTATGGTTTCATTCTTATCAAAATATTTTATGATAATTTGTTGTCTATGAGAGGTTCTATTCAATGATTTACTTCGTTCTTCCTCCAATTTCAATAATTGGTTCTCTCTATTTTGCATAGGTGAACTATCTTTTGCATCCTCTGTGTTAACTACAAAATTCCAGGCATTTAGCTCGAGGCTAATTGGAATTTTTGCTTCTTTTCCATAAACCAATGTGTACAAAGACATCCCAGTGTTGTCTTTCGGAGTCATTATGCTCACCCACAAAGAATATGTCAATTTCAAATGCCAATTCATTTGGTTCTTATCAATAGTTTTATTCAATATCTGAATGAGTGTCTTATTAGTGGATTTTGAAAGACCATTCCCTTGTAGATAGTAATTTGATGACTACCTCGTAACAATCCCATATTCTCCACAAAATTCTATAAATTTTGAACCAATGAAAATTGATCCATTGTTAGTAATGAATTTTTCTGGGACACCAAACCTTGACAAAATATTATCTTTAAGAAACCTAATCAACTCTTCAAAATCAGCCCTTTTTAATGCTACCTCTTCCAGTCACTTTGTAAAATAATCCGTAGTGCTGAGGATATATGTATTTCCTTTGATTGCCTTTGGATTTATTGGTCCCACAACGTCGAGTCCCCATTGGGGAAATGGTTGTTCTACAGATATAGGTTGTAATGACATTGCGGATTTTTTCATTTTCCCTGAAAATTGTTGACAAGATACACACTTACTTATGGTAGCATATGAGTCTTTAGAAAAAAATGGCCAATAAAACCCAACTCTTATTATTTTATGGGTCATGGTGGTAGGCGCAAAATGTCCACCACATATACCTTCATGGAATTGTTTCATCAATCCTTGAGATTTCCTTTCATCAACATATCTCAACAATATTCCATTGTAGTTCCTCCTAAACAATATACCAGAAATAAAAACACATTGATTTGAATTCATTTTCAATGTTCTTCTCTCTTTAGGGTTCATAGTGACTGGAAATTGTCCAGACCTCAAGTAGAATATAATATATTTATACCATTCTAAAACTGTCATGGGTTCTCCTATTGAAAATGAAATTACTCCATCCAAAGAATCACTATTTGAAATGAGCTTACATAAAACTTGTCCTTTAAATTCTTTTAAAGGCTTAATTTCAATATCATATTCTTGAATCTTTGTCAGCTAGTTTTCCCATTTTACTTCTCTCAATTGTTGATTTAAAAACATTTTCACAAGAGAGGATGGAACATATGCAGTGACATGAGAATTTAATATATAATTCTGAAAGTGTGCCACTTATTTTACAAGATATATGGATTGCTTCTCCAATTCTGAATATCTCAATTCATAATCATGAAGGGTCTTGCTCATGAAACTAATTGGAAACTATTCATTCTTGGAATTTCTCTAAGTAATAACAGATGCAACAACTGTATTTGTAGTGAATGAATAAATGATGAAGTCTCTTTGAAAATATGGGCTGATGAGGACTGGATCTGTAGTGATTTCCTTTTTTATATTATTAAAATATTCTTGTGTATCCATGGTCCATTCAAACCTTTGGTCCTTTTTCAACAATAAATTGATCAACTTCACATTGCTTTCATAGTCTCGGACAAATCTCTGTACAAAGTTGATTTTGCCAAAAAATGATTGAACTCCCTTCTTAGATGATGGAGGGTTGAGTTCATTTATAGCTTTAATTCTCTTTGGATCAATATAGATTCCTTCCTTTCACACAATATGACCCAATGGTTTACATTTAGTTACCACAAATAAACATTTGTTTGGATTTATAGAAACACCAAATAACCTACACCTGTCAAAAACTTTCCTCAAGTGATTAATGTTATCGCTCCTTGTTTTTTAGTGTACTATTAAATCATATTGATAGTCCACCATGAATTTTCCTATCAATCCCTCAAAATCAAGATCCATAGCCCTATGAAATGTAGCTCCAACATTTTTTAAACCAAAGGGAATACAAGCATATGCAAATGTCCCCAAAGGTGTTATGAAAGTTGTCTTTTCTCTGTCTTCCTCAACAACCAGGACTTGATTATACCCAGAAAAACCATCTAACATGGACATGCAGGCTGATCCCATGAATTGTTGGAGAATAAATTTCATGTTATGCAAAGGATAATTTTCGTTTATAGTTGATTTGTTAAAATCCCTTAAATCTACATGTATCTAAACCTCGAGAGTCTTTTTTCTCACAATGACATGGTTTGAAATTCAATCAAAATGTCTAATGGGGTATATTATTCCATCTTTTTTTAATTTTTCCAATTCAACCTTTACTAGTGGTTTTAATTTGGGATTCATTATCCTTATCTTTTGCTTGACAGGATTTTCTCCTTCTCTCAAGGAATAATATGTTGAAATATTGTTTTATCATATGCCTTCAAATCATCATAACTCCATGCAAACACATCAGGGTATTCTTTAAATAGTGCAACATTTTGATCTACTTCATCAACTGTGCAATCAACTCCCAATTTGACATATTTTGGGGTGTTGGATTACTGAGAGGGGGGGTGAATCAGTAATAGATAAATTTAATCATTTTTAACCATATAATCCAAGTGTTATATCAATGAAGCATTATCATCCAATAATTGCAGAGTAAATAAGAAATGAACAAATGAACAAACATACACATACACAGTACACCAGTGTTTTACGTGGAAACCCAAATCGGGAGAAAACCACGGAATGTTTTTTCTTA
>JASDQU010374965.1:86858-97869 GCA_032191745.1 Picea mariana | reverse complement strand
ATATGTGAACCAGGTTTCTTTTCCTTTGTACCATAAGAAACCTTAACTTCGGGACGAAGTTTCCTAAAGGGTGGGTGTATGAAACAACCCTAGTAGAATATATACTTAGGGATTATTAAGTAAAAGATTTATTAGGTAATTAATTTTTCCTAACATGTTAATAACTAAATAAAGATTGGTCTAATGATATTAATTAAGTATTTATTAATTAATTAAAAGTTATAATTTTGATAAATTAATTAATTAATTAACTACCTATTATATTCAATAACATGGGTATTAGATTTAAAAGGGATAATAAATTATATTGTTTAAATTAAAAAGGTTACGTATACGGAAGGGATAAGGGGCATTAATAAATGGATAGGGAACATTAATAAATTAGATAAGGGGCATTAACTATGTGGATAAGGGAATGAATGTAGGGATAAGAAAATAAATGAGGTGAAAGGGCGATGAAGGAGGGATATGAAGGGAGGAGGTTTACGAAGGAGGGGGATCATTCTACGAGGCAATTTTTATTTTGAGAGGGTTCTCTTGGATTGTGGAGAGAAGAGTTTGAGTTCTGTAGTCGGGAAGAGTTAGTACAGGGGGCACTGGTTTGCTGGGTGTTTTGGGCACAGGGGCCAGGATATCCATATGGTATCCTGGAGCTAGGTAGTTTTCCTAGTTGGCAGGGTGGATACTCGGTTTTGGGCAGAGTTGGTCCGTGGATTCAAGCTGGGCAAGGCAGTAGCAGGAAGGTCAACAAGACAAACAGAAAACAAAGGGTTAGTATCAGACCCAGGTATTTTACATTCCGTATTTGTTTATTCTGTTATGAATTTTATTATTCATTGATCAATTTATATGCGTATGTTCTAAATTTATAAGAAATTACCGAGTTTCATAAATCAAGTTACTGTTTTGTTTGATTAATTATTTGACATTAAATTTATTCGGCTACTACAATTAAATTCCAATCCTAGATCTAGTATGATGTCTCCCATATTGAAATATCCAATGTTGGCATTCATTCTAAATTCCCTACTTGTTCTTCTTCTTGTTTGTAGGTGATTGACTATTTTGGGTTCTAGTTTTTCTTCCATCTTGATGCTACATTGTTTTAGTATGTTTTGCAATATTTTCACAGATGATGGATCACTTAATACTTTTATACATGATTTCAAAAAGCCTTTGATTGTACTTTCTGGTCCCATGGAATGTATTTCGCTGATATGATCCAATAACAGATGCATTTTGTATTATAGTGCTTCCTTACTTTGTTGCGCGATTGAAGTCATGGCAATATCTTCCTTCTCGAATTCTTGTCCAGCTTGCTTAAATATATCCTTTTCCTTCTGTGCGTCGAACTACTTCCTTGGTTCGACGTTCTTTTTCACCCATTGATTTTGTGTTGGCTCTTATCGAAAAATGTTGTCCCCTATTTTAACTCCTCCACGAGTAACTATATTAATGTTCCTTCCTTCATCCCTTGCTTCGGTTGAAATCCACTGAACATTCTGGTTGTTCTGGTTCCTCTTTTCCTGGATCTTTACTAGTAGTGTCGGGCATTTTTTTGTATCATGGTCTGATGTGAAACAATACATACAAGTTGCTAGTGGAAGTGGGCATTCCCTTTCATAATGTCTTGGTTGTTGAAAATTGTGACACACTATTGGTCCTCTACCTAGTCCGAAACCTCCTCTTTCTTGACCTCCACCTCTGTAGCCTACTCGATCTCCTCTTGATGCCTTGCACTGAGGCGCTTGATTATACTACACAACATTGTATTGAGGTTGTGTTGCCTTGTACTGTGGCTTCGCATTATTGTATGGTTGTTGCGTAGTATTATACTACTACTGCACAGTGTTGTATGGAGCTGGAACTGGATTACACTATGGTGTGGCTTGCCCCATCATAATTTTTGCCTGCACTCTATATGCATCTGATGTCTTTTATCGCATCAACTCCATAGTTCTACAATATTTGTCATCGTGGCCCACTGATTTGCAAAAGGTGCAATATGAGCTCTTTGGGACTGTATGGTATTTTTGCATCATCAGGTAGTGATAGGCATCGTGACCCTATTTTTATAGACTTCACACCATGTTCCTCCTGTGGGTAACGGGTTTGGCATTCTTGCTACCATATGCTACGCAAATGTTGGAAATTTTTTCTTGTGGTAGCCTTTTGTCCCACATGTAGTACACCAAACAACTTCTCGTTTGTCTTTTATCTTATTTTGGTTTAGTTGAAACATTAAGTTCTTCAATTCTTCCTTCAGCTCTTCGATAAATGGGTCTGTTTGCTGATACTGGTTTTCTTCCAGTTGAAAGGCTGTCTGCAGAGCCTCTGCCTACATCTGGAACTTTTGTTGTTGCAATGGATATTTTAAATGTGGGAGCAGTGAATTGACAAACAAGTGTCGATGTTGCATATCGGTCATGAGATATTTTAACTTTCCCTGCAGTCACTTGAATCTTTGGTCAATCTCCCATACAAATTCTCTTGGTTTCTGTCATATTTCTATCATCTCATTCATGTATTGATCCTCTAAGCTCGGCGTCTAGAACTCATTTATCAATAACTTCTTAATGTCTGTCAGTGTCCTTGTCATCCCTAGAGAATTGTTTGTGTCTAAATTCATGTACCAGTCTAGTGCGTGGTCTCTTAGCGTAATCGCTAGCTGCGCAAGTTTGGTATCTTCATCAGTGAACTGTTTTTCTTCCCATATCTTTGCACAAATGAACAAGTGTTTATCAGGGGATTTTTCTTCTTCTCCTCGAAATTCTTGTAACCTGATGGTGGGATCATGTTCTTCCATTCTAAATGTTGAGCTACTACCTCTACATGGTGTAGATACTTGACTAGTGCTGCTTGAATTGGCTCCTTCAGTTGTTGTTCCTTATGTGGATGTACTTCTTGTTGTCTCACTGCTTCTGAACTTTGGTTGTCGAAACGGTGGTGTTCTCTTTGGTGTATTAGTCGCACATGGGTTTATGGGTTCCACATTGACATTAATATGGATCGGATTGCTACCTTCTTTTCCCGTTCTTCGACCTCTCGTCTTCCTCTCATATGTTGCATGCAGGATTTCCTCAATCTGCTCCACAGCCCGGAGATCCTCTGCCTCTTCCTTGTCACTCGCCAATCATTCCCTCGCGGCTATGATGATCTTCTTGGTAATTACCTTGTATTGGTAGGGTACTCCGCTATGCGTCTTTCTAGTTGTTGCCATGATCTGCTTGATCTGGTCATCGTCCATCATGATTGGAGTTCCTCCTTCTTTCCCTTATCCTTTCTTCTTGCCATTTCTCTTATTTTTGTCAGTGCTTCCCCCTTTCCCCCATGCACGTAGGGAAGTTTAGTTGTCTGACTCCATTTTCATTACTCCTTTGTTATAAAGCAGTATCTTGATAGAAGTATACAACGATCGAATGTACCTTGGTCAGGGTCCACGTATAAACTCTTGCTCTGTTGCATTGTACAACTTTGCTGTGTCGACTACAAACTCTGTTATAAAACCTTCCACAATACTGTCAAGCCAAAATTCTATTGCGTGGGTGAACTTGTTATTCACCTATTGTAACAGTTCAATCTGTACTGGGGTCCACTCTATCTATCGAATCTAGTTCATTGCATGGTTATCCTTCAACCTTAGTATCCACTCCTATAATAGATGTGGAAAATCGTAGAAAAACACTTCGTGTAAGTTAGTAAACACGTATTTTTAAAGATATTTGTGAGGTGTTAGTCTAGGGTTTTCATTGTCTTTATGTGAAAAATCTAGCTCCTTAGTTCTTAGCCAAGTTTCAATCTTTGCTTTTGTGGGATTCCACGGTCTCAACATTCCCTTCTAATGGTTCATTGCTCTGTGCCCTAACTTTTTCTTGATCAACCTATGACAGATCTTTGACTTATCTCCTCTACTCAATTCTCTCATTTTCCTACCAACGACAACAAAACCATTTGTTGGTAATTATTCCTCTATATTGTTTGAGTTTATTGACCCGGGTTTCATGTTTTTTCAGGTTTCCAACAAAGCATCTAAAACTATCGGCTCTCTTGGTAAACTAGAAGGCAACGCAGCACACATAATACATTGTGCAGTCTCACCCGAGATAGCTTTAATGGGAGGCTGTAAGACTCAGGTGTTTACAACCTAAGATTGAGAGCGAGGTAAGAGAGCTATATATTGAACCATTTATTATAACTTGTAAGAACAACATACTGTCATCGACGAATTAAGAAGGAAATATAACAAATCATTCATTCAACATAATAATAACTATTGAAGACAATAAAGATATGCACACATTCATCACATAACACAGATTTTATGGTGGTTCACCCTCTCTTGGGCTACATCCATAATTATTTTTCTCTCATCTCTTTTATTATAGTATTTCTACATCTACAACGTTGTTCACTTACAACTCTTCTCAGTCGGGTAAGATCGGTATGAGGTGGACTAGATCGCACTAGGCTCCCCAACCTACGATCTAACCCTCAAAATCTACCCTCCCTCCTCCTCTCTATCTCAACACCTTATACAATAATGGATTATACAACAAAACATTACATATCACATCAACTCATGCATAAAACCCTGCAACAACAATAATTCGAACCAACCCCTTATGATACCCAAGTATCTATATTTAAACATTTTGATCTCTTCAGCCGTTTACAATACCTTACCAAACCCTAACCCTATTGTCGTTAGGTGTTCCTCACAGGTGTGTGTGATGTTCTTCCTTCTAGTTGTTGCTTTCCTTGTGCATGCTTTCTTGCATGCATGTGTGATGTGTTTCCTTCTAGTTGTCACTTTCTTTCCCAAAAATGCCTTTCTTTTTCTCTTTGGCCTGCCTCCAACAGGGGCCTTGAGGGGATAAGTATTTATTTTATATTTTTTTTACCCATTTTTTTTTAATGGAGAATAACAGTTACATGAGCTTCTTGGGGAGAATGTCAAGTGGTTCCTTAATTCAAAGAATTAATTAAACCCATCTTGAGTCTATTGTGGGGTTTGTTTCTTCTTCACTCATTCACTCACTCACTCATGAATTTGTTCATTGTTCACACCTTTCACCCTGTTCTCTCTCCACTCATTCTTACACCCACTCATATTTCCTCATTTGTGTTTAGATTGGGAAGGGAAAACGAATTATTGAAGAGTATCCATGGTTTTGTTGGTTGTAGAGATTGTTGGTGTATTCAAGTCGTTAACTAAGGCATGCATGTTTGAGATGCTTTGGCCTTTGTTCATCTTTTCTCACAACTATGAATCCTGAGAGTCCCATCATGGAGATTCTTGATCAGATACATGGGAACCTTGGAAGGATATGGGCATCCTGAGGGACTGTGTGGCAGAGAAGGGGGTCCATTCTCTTGGGTTGTGGAGGCTGGGTAGAAGAGAGCTAGCGTACTTTGGATTGTTGTGGGTGTTGAGAAGCCTATGAGAGCTTGAGTGTTGACTGGTTTGGGAAGGTGAGTGACACTCTGGAACCATCCTTGTGGATTCATAGCTCTAGATCAGGGGTAACATTATTGTTGATATTTGAAACAATAGTGTCTATGGTTGGGTGGCACGTCCTTGGTTTGCAGCCAGTTGGTGATTTGTTTCATTAAAGATAAGTTCTCTCTGTTATGGTTTTATTTACTTGTGTATTTATTTATCTATGAAATTTTTATCTATAATATGCATGCTTGTTGGTTATTATTGTGCATGACATATGTCTCATTTATTTATGTTGTAGCATGAATAATGATCTGTGCATGTGAATACTTAATGCATATTTACTAATTAAAAGTTAGATAAGAAGTCGAAAGAAGTCCAGAAGTGGGCATGAAGTTGAGTAGCCTGAGTTGGGGGTGGTTGGGTATGTTATAGATTGGTATCAAAGCTTATGGTTGAAGCATCAGACTGATATGGGCCAAAACTATTGGACATGGTATTATGGTTAAGAATGATGTGTTGGTTAAGTTGGATAATATGGCCTATTATGATATTTCAGGTTGGATGTGCTATCAAGTTGTTTGCTAACCAATTTTCGTTCAATCTCTCAATATGTGCAAAACAAAAATTGCTTTGGGCATTTTTATTCATGGTAAAACCTAGTGGAGACCGCCAAAATAAATTGAAGAGAAAACATGGCAGCGAGGTCGAATGATACTTTTCCACTGAAAATTTATACACCAACGGAGGATAACTAACAGATTAATTCATCGAACGAAGTTGTTGAGATGAATTGGAGAAGCGGCGACTAGTGCCCACTTCATTAGATGATCTCTTAACAATCACAGCATATACCGTGCGATAAAACATGACTCAATCAACTTCTTGAAGGAGAATCGGATTGTATGAAATTGTCTGAATGATCCAACTAAAGGAAATCGATCGACTACAAGTCTTGGTTGACAAAGCCAATGGAAGGGATAAAATGATTGAAATATGGGCATTTCATTATTGAAAAGTGATGAGTGAAATATGTCAATAAGAGAAGCATGCATGCCCACCAGAGAAACCCTAGAAAATTGACTAAACATCATCCTAGTGGTCAATCCATCTGAATGGTGCCATCATTCATATTACAAAATAGGAAATCGACTAATACATGGTGTGGTGTAATTGACCAGACATGAAATGTGTATGTCTATCGGTGGGAGAGAGAGACCGATTGGATTTGCATATTTCCATGGCTATAATTTTCCAATGTGTCAGCACCAAACATGTGGAGCCATTGGATGACCATCTTCTCACCATTTTATCAACCATGGAATAGAATGTTCCTATTCAGAATCTAATTGTGAAAATTATCTCATTCACAATCGACCAATGGATTACTTCTATATCGACTGTTACAAGTTTGAATATCATGAGAAACTTCAAAAAATGCAATTTATATGTTGCTAATACCTGAAAGTAAGAACAAATTGTGTTTGAATGGTTCAGTACCATTTTTACTTTGATGGTTAGCACCATGCAAAAGGTTGCAGAGGATGATGGCAAAACCATGGAGTAATAATGTCCATATGAGAAAATTGTGCTCAAATCGATTCATCGTAACCATAACCAACAACAAAGCATGGGTTCAAATGAGTATACAAACATTGAGCACTTGATTGATAGTTTGAATATTGATGATTGAAATATTGCAACAACTAATTGATCTAAATATTTGTAAAGAGCATTCATGATGAGCACTAAACGTGGAAATTCTATAGCAATTGAAGGCATTCAAGAAAGATACATTTCTAGATAGACACACACATGAGAGATGAAAAGACAAGATGACGACACAAGAAAATTTGAACTGTTTGAGCCCCTTGGTAGAAGAGTTGCATAAAAGTTCCCTGGTTCGTGACAAAGAAAGCATAGGAATGGTGGAATTATCTGATGCCATAGAACCTCATCGATTCCATAAAAATAACCCCAGAAGCGATAGATCACTGGAGCAAGTATAGAGAGCACCCAGATAGCTCCTATGAGGAGTAGACTCTACAGTTGGTTGCAGGAAACAATGGGCACCCTTCAACTGGAAAAAAATGTTGGAAGAATGGAGATCGAGGAGTCAGGATATGTGATATACAGTCACTCAGATCCATTGGAATCTAGTCACAGTAAACATTATATACATGTATCCCCCTATATAGTTGGTGGCTCTTGCGACTGAATTACCTGTGAAGATCGGTACAGATGGTTGATGCACAATAAGGATACTTCTACAAGAGTAGAAATATAGGACATTGTTGCACACTTGCTTGGGATGAGCAAGGAATTGAGTGTGGGGGAGATGTTGGTAGGACTTGTAGGCCCTTGTAATAGACATCACACATTAGATATTGGACATTATCATAGATAAGTGAATATAGGAATATGTGTAATAATAAATGTAATAAAGGATATTAAAGGATAAATTCACCTAAAAAAATATTTGTTGGAGAAGGTGTAACTGCTCCAACCATTTCTCCTATGTATAAATACTCTTGAAGAAGGAATATGAAATCGGTTGGCTAACCTTCCCACAAATACTTCTTGAGTATGTGTGTCTTGATATGTTTTCCTTAATGTGTCTCTTCTTGAATGCCCGTGTAATCTAGAATATTACAACACTAAGCCTATGTTAAAACACATTGTTTGAAAGCATGCTAAGAAAAAATTAATCACAATGTAGYCATTTAAATATTTTCAATCCTTTTTCCTAAAATGATTTTTCACAAAATCCCTTCYAAGGGAAAGMATTAWCATGTTAGATTTTATCTCATTTCCCTACCATCCATGAAATTACTTGACTATTCATCCAACAAGTTTCTTYAATTAAAAACAATAAATAGTAAAGAGAAAACTAATTGAAAACCATCACATTTGAACTATGCCAAGTAATCTAATGAAGAAAAATTGAAACAACAAGCAACAAAGAGAGGAAATCAACTAATYTGCCCCTCCACTACACTATGTTGGCTRAATACGAACTAGGTGAAATCAAAATGCCAATGAAACCATTCAATAATTTTCAATCCTGCAATCATAAATAAGAAAAACATTAACATACTAGATTGGAATATTCTTAGGCTAAATACAAACTAGGTGAAATCAAAATGCCAATGCAACCATTCAATAATTTTCAATCCTGCAATCATAAATAAGAAAAACATTAACTTACTAGATTGGAATATTCTTAAGCAAAGGATAAGAAAAATTAAATTATGCTCAAATTTTTATTTTCTATTCACAAATAATATGTATTTATATCTTGAAATTCATACGCTGTAACATCAAATTGTTGAAGGTAGTCCAAGGGTTAGAAATACAACTTATGAGGATGATTATTAAAAGTTGGATGAATCAAGATTGTGTTAATTATTCTTTTGAAATTAACAGTTGGTTCCAAAGGTAAAGTAGGATAATAGGGACTTGACATAACCATCAAATGACTCTGAAGTGCCTCATTCTCCACATGAGTGATTTTAAGTCTTTGTACTAGATTATTAAAAACCAGAAATGAATCATGACAATCCAATAATGTAAATTTTTTACATTCCCACTTTTTATAAAGGAAACATTAAGGAATATGTGGTTGTCATCAAAACACTTTGGTTCATTACATCGCTCATATTCAGACAAAAAAAACATGATGACTATAAGACTAATCATTTCTCCCAATAATAGGTGCATTAATATTAAAGGAATCGATACCATGATAGATATATCTAAGTGATTCTTCATCTTCACTAAAATGTTGATATGGAAGATAATTGAACTGTTTCATATGTACCAAATCTTGGTTTTCCTCTTGATATCAAAATCACCATTATGTTGTATCCAAAAAGAATCCATCCTTAAAGGAATAATTTTGAATATATAAAATGAAATATTATATAGATCAAGGCCTTCAAAGAGATTAGGATACAAAGAGTAAAATGAGTTAGAAATAAGAAAATTAAATGAGTCCCTTACATTGTCATAATAATTATTATTATTATTATTTTATGCTGGCAGAATCGGCAACTGGGTCGGTCTCGTACTCGCGTGACACGGGGTCGATTCCGACCGCTACCACTATAACCTCCAGGTGCCATACGTATGCCCCTTCCATAGGAACGGGTAAGTCGGGGGGATTTGAACTTGGAACCTCATCGTACATAACACGCTATATCACGGCACTTGCCAATTGAGCTGCCCCCCGGGGGCTCGCATTGTCATAATTATTATTTATCATATTCAAATGGGATTCTCCTTATCTTACTTGTATATCTATATAATGATGGGATGATGAGTTCTCAAGAATGTCACAAGGAAATTGTTTGAAATTTGTATGTTCAATAGAAAAATATGAATTCTTAACCACTAAACAATTGATTTTTTTTTCTTTGAATTTTTTATAAAATTGCATACTCATACATAACATCTTCCACAATATTTATATTCTCCTTTGAATAAAGTGAACTATGTTGAACAACATTAATTCCTTTCACTCTAACTGACTTATCTTGTATCTATTCCAAAAAAAATGTTAGAATAAAGAGTGTCATATAAAGAAAATTCATGTTGATATGGGGTTGAGTTTTGAAGTGGACAACATATATTATTAGAGTAAGAATATTAAATAATTGTCTTGGTGAGACGGTCAATAAAATGTTCAATGACAATAACTCCAAAAAAAACATTTCTTGACTGATTTCAGTTGTAGAAAAATAAGTTTCTTCAATATCAATATTTTGTTCACAAGGCATTTCTTCTAAGTATTTTAATATTAAATATTCATAAGTGTTAAAATTTTATTCAATCATGTATGAATAGGTTTTTCCTCTATTTATACTTCTTTGGAAACCTTAATAATAAGAAGAGTTAAAAATTCAACTTGGGAGGCTTCCCCTATATCCGAATGAAGAAATGGTGGAGAAACATTATAAAAATTAGAATTAAAAATGAAATTCCTCAGATGTTCAGATCCATATCTGCTACCTTCATCATTAAATACAATTTTTGAAAAGATATCAATTGTCCTTTTGGGAAGGAAACTATCTTTCTAGAGAGAAACAAAAGTATGTTCCAAAACATGGATAAGGATATGAGTCATAAGTAAATAAAATCATTCAAAAGAATGACTCTACATGGATATGTTTTCATATTCCCTCCTTCTAGCACCAAATCAAGAAAAATAGAAATGGAAAAAGAAATTTTCAAAAAAATAGAAGTTTAAAATGGAAAGAAAAATTGGAAGAAGGATTAATCAACATCCATAATCATGAGGAGTCACGTGTACAATGAGTTATGATTTCTCATTGAGTTGGAGACTTTTGATTGAAAAGACTTATACCTTGTGACGATGTAATTTATGAAAAATATAGTGTATTCATTATTCTCTAGTGATTCTGGAAAAGAAGAATCAAAACTTGGATGAAAAAAGAAATTGGATATAACCATGTAACAATTAGAAGAAAAGAAGCAAAAAAGGAATAAGCCAAGAAAAAGGATTATAAAGTTGAATTTGGTTTTGGGAAATGAGGGTTGGAAACCTTGTAA
>JASDQU010374965.1:69101-81699 GCA_032191745.1 Picea mariana | reverse complement strand
TGTATTCATTATTCTCTAGTGATTCTGGAAAAGAAGAATCAAAACTTGGATGAAAAAAGAAATTGGATATAACCATGTAACAATTAGAAGAAAAGAAGCAAAAAAGGAATAAGCCAAGAAAAAGGATTATAAAGTTGAATTTGGTTTTGGGAAATGAGGGTTGGAAACCTTGTAATCAGACTTGATATTTTTATTTGTCTGAATATAATTTTGAATACATGTGGGGTGTGAAAATCTAGAATTAGAACTTGTACACTCATGTCAAGGTTAAAGGAAGGATTGAAGACACAATAGCTTTCAAATATGGAATGAAGACTTTTATATTTTTATAAAGTTTAATAAAGGGTTGAAGGTTGATGGATTTTTCTTGGAGTTTATACTAAATAAATGTTTATAAAATATTTAATACAAGCAAAGGCTCATTTATCATCAGTTTGTCTTATTAAGCATTTATGTCAATTATTTTATTTTATTCATTATTGAGATTTCTTGATGAAATATGATGTTTTGGTTGTGAATTGTATTGCAAGGACATAGTCTAATATCATTTGTATGTGGAATTTCTTCTTAATCATCTTATTGGAATATGTAGTGTGACTAATGCTAGAAGAATAATAAATTTCTTCATATTTTCTAGTAGTGAATTACATGCCTATGTTCAATCTCTTTATCACGACTGGAATAGGATTAGATATAGAATTGCATTTGCATAATTAAGTAGGACTACATTTAGGATTTAGGAAAGCCTCAATGATAAGTGTCCTTTCAAGGATAAATATCTTTTGGTGGCAACTAGGCCCACATAATAGTTGATATCACTACACCAAAAAAGTATAGGCCTAATTGGGGCCTTGATCAAGTGACAATCCCCTGTTGCAGGAGGAATTTTTCTGCATGTCAATAACCTATACAATTTTAAAAAAAAAAGGTATAACAAAAATCAATATAATATAAAATAATATAATAAATGTGAAAATTCCCTAATGTTAATAGAAAAAAAAATATCATACAACTATATAAATTAATCAAAATATGTGTGTTGGCCCTTGGTTATGGAAGGTTGTGAAGATTAAGGGAAAAAGCGCAAAATGCGAACTGCGCAGAAGACAAGTTCATTGACATTGGGTTGAAGTGACAAAAAGAGAAGAAAAGATGGAGCGAAGTAAGAGAAAGCAAGTTGTTGGATGGGGAGAGCAAGGAAGATGGATCATGGATGACTCAACAAGAAGAAAAAGCCACCAATAGATGATTTGGAGCACCTCACAAGAAAGAAGGAAAGATAGGTTGGTGAAGCCTTGAAAATGCGGGTCAAGTTGACCTAGGGTTTTAGACACCTATGGTTTTGGTATTTAGGGTTTTGACACCTAGGTTTTGGCCTAAAGATGTCTGAGAGTCATTGTAATGTATAAATAAAGGTCAAGAGGACCTGGGATGGGTGAGAGAGATTATGTATGATGAGTGATTTTTGTTATTGTTGAGAGAGAAGTATTGTGTGGTGAGAGAAGTCTATGTTGTAAGATCTTCAACTAGGTGAGAAGATCAACCCTCCAACTGGGTGCATAGGGAGGGGAGAGAGGAGAAGAGAAAGAAAGAGAGAGATCTACATGCTAAGTGTAGATAGAACTGTATGATTTCATCTAATATATTATAAAGTGTAGTTATGTGGATGTAGCCCTAGGGAGAGGGTGAACCATGTATATCCTGTTGTTATGTGTGATTGATGTTGTGTTCTTCTGATTTCTGATACACTGTTAATGCAATATTGTGTTAGATCTGAGATATAGTTCATGCAATAGTCTTAAGAAAGATAAAGAATAAATATATCTATGTGAGAATGTTGCCCTGGATCCTCTTTGCATTTCCTCTAGTTGTAGACACCTATGTCCTACAACCCCCCTATAGCTAATTCGGGTGAGACTGCATGTTCTTTGCAGGTGTTACCGAAAGGGACAGTAGTTAGGGATTGTTGCTGAGCTGTTAGAACTGGACCCTGGGTTTGCCTCAGTGCCAACAAACGGTTATGTTGCCAGGACCAGGATCTTCTTGAGGGAATATCAAGGTGGTTTCCATCGAAGACAGAGATTCATAAGTGGATAGAAGAACAAGAGAAGGACTTCGTTGAAGCTCAGAATAAGAATCCTAATATTAGTACAGAGGATTGGTTGGGAATGTATATCTTTACTGATATACACGATATTTTCTTTGGAGGAATTCATAAGGAGCTATACGAGTGGCTAGCTAGATTAGCAAATACCCAGTTTTAGATCAGACTCAGACCACCTGTGGTTTGGATGTCGACGTTGATCAAGAAGGTCAATAGAGTTGATAATGTTGTGTCAAGAGCAGTAGATTACTAGTTTAATAGTACCATTGGAGGGTATATCACTGAGTTTTCTATTGATAGAGTAGAATCATATAGCCAAGCAGAGAGATATTTCTTTAAGGGACCAAGAGGAAAAATTTTACACTTCTTGAAGTTGAAGATCAAGATGCTATTGCATGAGAAGAACATCTTAAAGATACAGTATTGGGTTAGATTGAAAAAGCTAATGCTCAAGAATTTAGATAGAGACAGTGACACAGAGGTCGGACACATGCGTAGTGGGAGAATTTTCAGAGAAGTTCCTCTGGTGGACTTGTTTGAGAAGAATCATGAACCATCAGCATAGGAAGAAGGGTTATATAGTGGAGAAGAAGAAGAGATACTAAACGAGGAGCATTCAGATTCCGCTAGGGAAGAAGAAGGGAAGAATGAAGAACCTCGCCGAGAAGAGTAAAAAACATCAGGAAATGTGCAGACTGTTGAAGTAAGTATTGTTACACCTCTGGTTGTTTTAACATCATTAAGTAACCAGACTAACCTAAGTTATCATAACACTCAGAGAACTGGTAAAAGAGGTTCAGTGCATACTCAGTTAGGAACCCTAGGAAGATCTATAGCAGATGAGATCAGGTTACCCACCTTTAGGGAAGATGGATCTGAAGATCCTGATCAACATTGGTTCTTATGTGAAGCTGTATGGAGTATTAAGAATGTCATTGATGAAGCTATTAAGAGAGCTCAATTTAGTACTACCCTAAGAGACCACGCACTGAGCTGGTACATGAAGTTCGTCCAAGGAGTTTTCCAACCAAAACCACTGAATGATATCAAGACTGCGTTGATTGTAGAATTCAAGAAACCCAAGTCAGAGTCACAGTGCATCACAGAGTTGAAAGAAATCAACCAGAAAGTAGAAAAAATTGTTTGGGAGTTTGATCAGAGATTTAAAACCCTAACAGGTCATTTGAGTTTTTAGATTTGAGAAGAACAAAATAAATAATGGTTCATTTCTTCCCTCTTAGAACACATAAAATTCCCTCTGATGCAACAGAAGATCACTTCACAAGATGAGGCACTGGAGATCGCCATGAAACTAGAATCAACCCCTATGGGAAAGTCTAGTTCAGGTATGAATCAAATTTTTAGTCAGCTAACTAGCTTGTCACTGCAGGTCGAAGATATGAAAAATGATAAGGGAAAAGATAAAAGAGAAGATATTTGGTGTATCAGATAAAAATCACAAGGTCATGATAAAGAGAATTGTCCTCTCTTCCATGAGTACTTGGCTTCAGGATCTTCGAGCCCTTTGAAGTAGGTTACTCTACCTTGGTGCGAGGTATGTAGAAATAGACATCGCCCTGGAGAATGCTATTACATGAAAAAATATGTCCAGATACCTACCAACCTTTACTACGCATTCTGTAAATATGTGGGGCATGATGAGAAATATTGTAGGTCCTATGACCTCTTGCATGAAAGATCAAGAGACACATATAGAATTCAAGGTGAAGTACAACAAGAAGGAAATACTACGCGGTTTAACTCCCCAGGAAGAGGAAACTTTAACTCTCGTGGTAGATTTAGAGGAGGAGGACGAGGAGGAGGCATGGGATGAGGTTGAGGACAAATCATTTTTTATAACTACACATAGCCAGGTCACTCGGAAAGGGACTGTTAGAACCCTTTTACCACTTGTAGTTAATGCAACTCATTTGAACATGTCATAGAAGATTTCCCTCCGTTGTTAGCCAAACTTTAGGAAATATGAGAAGGGATCCAACAAGTACAACTAATCTCAGAAGAACCTCGTAGAGTGGATCCTAGAGTTGTAGTTATCACTAGAGGAGGTGCTGCTACAGGAGAAGACAGGGTGACTCCAGGGAAGATTATAGAAGAATCAGGCATCAAAAGAGCTAAGGAGAAGACACAAGAGTTTGATCCAAAGAAAGAGAAGAAGACATTTGAAGAGGCAAGAAAACATTTTGGAAGAGATCAGGCTTTTTCATCAAAGGCACAACCATAAGTGAGAGAATGTGGAATGCTCCTAGCCTTTGATCAGTCTGCTTCACCCAGAGAAGGAAAAGAGGTAAAAAGACTTATGGAATTCTTATGTACTTGTATTAATTTGATTAAGGATGAAAAATCCATACAAGAACTACAAAATTTGATCAGAGAGTATGAGATAGGAATGGTAGATCTTCTACTGAATAAAGCAGTACATCAACTATCCAAAAAGAGAAGGACAAATAAGGAACTACACCTTAATGCCCAAATTGGAGATTATGATATAGATTATGTGGTCCTCGACTTTGGGTTGGAGGTCAATGTTATGACGAAGCAGACCTAGGCACCGATGGGGAAACCTAAGTAGATATATTCCCCTATCAGGATTAGGATGGCTAATCAGTAGGAAGTAAGCCCTTTTGGTAGGATGGAGCATGTCCCTGTGGACATTGACGAGGTAAGAACATTTGTAGACTTTGAGGTGATTGAGATAGTTGATGATAGTTGTCCTTATCTTGCGTTGTTAGGAATTGATTGGGCTTTAAACAATTCCATTGTTGTTGACTTAAATAAAAGAAGAATGACATTTGAAGGTGATGGCCTTAGTGTCATTGCACCTCTAGATCCTGATGAAGGTCGAAGATACACAGAACCCATCAGAGAAGAAGACCGTGCATATGAGCTAGAGAATATATATAAATTGACAGAAAGACAACTTGATTACATTAAACCTATAACAAACGGGAATTTGAGTTGGTGAAGTGACAATGCATGCTCATAGGACTTAGAAGAAGAACTGGAGAACTAGAAGAACAAAATGTATCAATTTTTTGCATGGAGATGTGCCATAATGACCAAGGAAGTTCGCTAGATTGGCACAAATGTAAGGAACTTGCCCACATTTGATGGTTTAAATCACTTAGAAATGTTCTTACTGGAATTTGAAGAAGTTGTACCAGTACAACAGAGATTGTTGGCACTGGACGAGCCTTTGAAAGCTACTCCAACAAGATGGTGGGGGAGACATAAAAGGAACATCACAAACTAGATACGATGTCTCACTTTGATGACAGTGCAATTTTCAGACAACATTGACGGATGAAAAAATAGATACACAGGTCTAATTTGTCCGAAGGACCATGTGCGAGGTTGTGAGGAGGCCTGGAGCAACATTCCTCAAGAACAGTGGGTGCACAAATTCATCAATACTCTAGACACAACACCTATAATTTGGTATCTTCAAGCAGAACTATGCCTCACCACTTCAAATTGGTATGGTATGGCTCAGAAATTTATAGCTACATTTTCATTTGAAATCCAGTACCCTTCAGTAGATCAAGCTCTACAAGTTGTCAGATAGAAAGTCTTTGAGGAGGCACCTAGCCTCCCTGTGGAGCAAGAAGAGGATGAATGGAATACACCTCTTCAAAAGCTGCAAGGTTGTTACAATATCAATGTCTATGAAGACGATGATCCTAGGAATGTGAACATCACAGAAACAGAAGGACAAAGAGACATATAAGGACCAAGAGTTGAACTACCTTTTATTGGAAAACCGATCAAAATCAAGAAAGTTAATATTGGAACAGAGAAAGCACCTAAGCTTGCTAATGTTGGGGATTACTAGGATGATACCACCATTGATAATATCACAGAATTACTGCATGACTATCAGTACTTGTTCCCAACCAAGTTCACTAATATGAAGGGCATAAAAGGGCCCATGGGAGAGATGAAGATCCCTTTGAAACCAAATGCAAGTCCAGTCAAGAAGAGACCCTACAAATTGAATCCCAAATATAAGGAGAAAGTGAAGATTGAATTAGACAGGATGCTAGAAGTAGGAATCATAGAACCTGTAGAAGCATCCACCATAGGATGCTGGATTAGTCCTATGGTGGTAGAAGATAAGAATACAGGAGAGATTAGGATCTGTGTAGGCCTCGAGAAGCTAAATGATGTATGTTTGCATGACCCATTCCCTAGACCATTTAGAGATGAAGTGTTAGATAATGTAGGAGGATAGGAGGTATATTCCTTTACATATGGATTTTTAGGTTATCACCAGATCAGGATTTCCAAGGAAGATCGCCATCTGACCACATTTACAATGGAATGGTGTTCCTACTAGTATACAGTGATTCCTTTCGGATTGAAGAATGCACCAACCATCTTTTCTAGGGTGGTGGTCGAAGCATTCAAGGAGTTTTTACATAAATTTTTGGAAGCCTATTTTGATGATTGGACTGTTTTTAGCTTATTACAAAATCATATTGAATGTTTAAGACTAATGTTGGATAAGTGTAGGAAATGTCGGATTTCCCTGAATCTGAAGAAGTGCATTTTCTTTTCACCCTTTGGAGTGCTTCTGGGCCATATTGTGTGTAAGTAGGGGTTGCTAGTAGATCCATCCAAGATTGCCATTATTGTTGATCTAACCCCTCCTACTTCAGTTAGATAGTTACACACTGCGCTGGGACATACTGGATACTACAGGAAGCTCATTAAGGGCTATGCAGAGATTACAACACCTATGGAGAATCTTCTGAAGAAAGATTGACAGTTTCAATGGACAGAAGAATGTCAGCAGAGCTTTGACACACTGAAACATAAAATGGTTACTGCGCCTATTCTAGTTTTCCCAGATTGGAGAAAGAAATTTCATGTGAATGTTGATGCATATTCTATTGCACTAGGAGCAATGTTATCACAACCAATAGTAGGAGATATTGACCACCCATTAGCCTTTGCTATCAGGAATCTCTCAACAAATGAGATAAATTACACCACCACTGAGAGAGAAGGTTTAGCCATGGTGTACATGTTGTAGAAGTTTTGCCACTACTTGTTGGGAGACCAGTTTAATATGTTCACTGATCACTCTGTGTTGAAATACCTAGTCAACAAGATATTGTTGGGGCGAAGAATATGAATATGGATACAGTTATTCCAAGAATATGATTTTTTGATTGTGGTAAAGATAGGGAGAATGAATAAGGGACCTGATCATTTGTCTAGGTTAGAGCATGGAGAGGAACCTACTAGTTTGGAGGATACACTACCAGATGCACAGTTGTTGGCCATTATAAATATTGATGATCACTTCGTAGATATAGTCCAGTTCGTGTCAACAGGAATGACACCTAGTGAATATACAATCATCCAAAAGAAACCATTGGTACTACATGCTGCATATTTTTCACTTATAGCTAGACAATTATACAAGATGGGACTTGATGAGATCATGAGGAGATGTGTTATGGAGGCAGAAAGACCATTTATTTTAGAAGAATCACATGAAGGAATCGTAGGAGGACACTATGCAGGGAAAGCAACAACACAGAAGGTTCTTAGAGCTGGCCTCTGGTTGCCTACTTTACATAAAGATGCCAAAGAATATTATAAAGACTGCGATGTATACCAAAGCATTGGGAGGCCTTCCCGAAGAGATGAGACGCCTTTAGTACCACAACTGACTTTCCAGTCATTTGATAAATGGGAAATTGATTTCATGGGACCTATAAACCCACCAGGGAAGCACACAGGAGCTAGATACATCATCACTATGACATAGTATTTGACAAGATGGGCAGAAGCAAGAGAAGTTTAGGACTGTAGTGCAACTATAGCTGCACACTTTATATTTGAGGATATCATATCCATGTTTGGATGCTTGAAGAACCTGATGAGCGATCAAGGAACACACTTTATTAATAAGACTATAGAATATTTGACTCAGGAATTTGACATCTGCCATCAGAAGAGTACTCCTTACCATCTAAAATCGAATGGGATGGTTGAATATTTCAACAAGATCTTGGAGACAACACTAAAGAACATTTGTAGTTTGAACAAGGATGAATAGTATCTGAGAGTACCAGTAGTATTATGGGCCTATAGAACTACTTGCAAGAAACTAACAATGTAGACTCCCTTTCAGTTGGTGTATGGCCTAGAAGCAATTTTCCCTATGGAATATTTCATTCCTAGTCTTATAATTGCAGCATTCACAGATATGGATGACATTGGCATTGTTCAAGAGAGGCTTGTGCAATTGGTAGAACTAGAAGAAGATTGATTTGTTGTAGGATTCCATCAGCAGGTACAGTAGGAACAAGAAAAGGCCTATCATGATAGGCACATCAAGAAGAAATCCTTCAAGAAAGGAGATTTTGTATTGGTATATGACAGCAAGTTCATGAAGCATCCAAGGAAGTTAAGGACACATTGGCTTGGTCCATAGGAGGTTTTTAACATTACAGAAGGAGGAGTTGTGTAGTTGAAAACTTTGAATGGAGAATGGAAGGAAGGTTTGGTGAATGGGAGCTAGTTGAAATTGTACTACAACAACCAGTTGCCTCATAGCTCCCAATAGAAGCATGATAAAAAAAGGTCTAGGTACCAGGTGGAGTTG
Organism: Picea mariana; assembly: GCA_032191745.1. Taxonomy (NCBI): domain Eukaryota; kingdom Viridiplantae; phylum Streptophyta; class Pinopsida; order Pinales; family Pinaceae; genus Picea; species Picea mariana. The sequence goes on along the minus strand of JASDQU010374965.1, from coordinate 72,958 downwards.
AAATTGGGTAGCATACACAGAAAAGACAACCTGCACAAGGAAAGAAGGGTGGGACGGAGAAGAAAGAACAAGTTGCCCTGCGTAGTCCAAATATGAAGAAAAATAGAAGGTTCAGACCAAAGTCCCTCGGGATGAGTCACATGTGAGTGTTGGGGGGATGTTGGCCCTTAGTTATGGAAGTTTATGAAGATTAAGGAAAGAAGCACACAATGCAAACTGTGTGGAAGACAAGTTGACTGAGATTGGGTCAAAGTGAGCAAAAGAGCATAAAATATGGAGCGAAGTAAGAGAAAGCAAGTTGTTGGATGGGGAGAGTGAGGAAGACAGATCAACAAGGAAGATAGATCGTGGATGACTCAGCAAGAGGAGAAATCCACCAATAGATGCTTTGGAGCACCTCACAAGAAAGAAGGAAATACAGGCTGGCGAAGCCCTAAAAACGTGGGTCAATTTGACCTAGGGTTTTAGACACCTAAGGTTTTGGTATTTAGGGTTTTGATAGCTAGGTTTCGGCCTAAGGATGTCCAAGAGTCATTCTAATGTATAAATAAAGGTCAAGAGGACCTGGAATGGGTGAGAGAGATTATGTATGATGAGTGATTGTTGTTATTGTTGAGAGAGAAGTATTGTGTTGTGAGAGAAGTTTGTGTTGTAATATCTTCAGCTGGGTGCAAAGATCAACCCTGCAGTTGGGTGTGCAGGGAGGGGAGAGAGGAGAAGAGAAATAAAGAGAGAGATATGCAAGCTAAGTGCAGATAGAATTGTATGCTTTCATCTAATATATTATAAAGCGCAGTTCTGTGGATGTGGCCCTAGGGAGAGAGTGAACCATGTATATCCTGTTGTTATGTGTGACTGATGTTGTGTTCTTCTGATCTCTGATATACTGTTAATGCAATATTGTGTTAGATATGAGATATAGTTCGCGCAATAGGATTAAGAAAGATAAAGAATAACTAGATATGTGTGAGCGTGTTTCCCTGGATCATATTTCCATTTCCTCTGGTTGTAGACAATTGTGTCTTGCAACCGTCCTATAGCTACTTTGGGTGAGACTGCATCTGCTTTGCAGGTGTTTCCGAAAGGGCCAATATTTAAGGCTTTTTGGCACACTGTTAGAACTAAACCCTAGGTTTGCCCTAGTTCCAACAATGTGTATCTAAAATAAATCCGTATTATCTTATTTTTTCCATAATCTATGAATTCTAACTTTATTCCTTCTCTTTAGGATTTTTATTTTCCTAAAATAAATGAAAAAATCACTATGATATTAATAAAAATAATTGTATTTAGAATAAGATTCTATCATCTCGGTATTATCTATACATAAATAATATTTAATAATAAATAAAACCAAAACAAATTATCAACCAAATAATAAAACAAAATAAATAGGAAAAATAAAGGTATAAGTATTAAAACTTGAAAATATTATTGTGATCTTCACATAGTAAATTTGTGGCCCTTTTTCTTTCAATTTTTATGGAATTTTTAATTATGATCTTTCAAAAATAATTTTCCCAAAATGTTCCTCATAGACCCTAATTTTAAACGAGCCATTTCTTTATTAATTTGGCCTTCTAAAAATCAAGATATGGCTCTCGGAAGTTAGCACTCACTAGCCATTGATTTTGTTTTCAGATGAATTATGGACCATTGATCTATGAGTTAATTATTTATCTCACATGCATTGTGGGAAGGAATTTCATGGTGTTTATATTATTTTTTCCTCTCATAACAATTTGTATGTGAAGCTACAAGAAGAATGGAATGTGGAGCCCACACAAAGATTTTGATCGTATGCACATGTATGTCCAAGACCTAAGAAATTTGGGACATCTGACAGCCGAGAAAACAAAAAAATTTAGAAGCGTGAAACCACTAGATGCCCATATGTGATCTCCTAAAAATACATAAATCCCTAACAATCCAATATATCCTAAATATCCAGACATCTGGGGTCATCCGGGTGTCCAATCCATCCAACATCTATGACCTCCAATGAACACTCCAATAAACTATTCCTTGGATCTGGATGCAATGACTTGTTCAGTGAGCATGCCACATTCAACCAAAAAGGATCCAGAGGAGACTAAGGATAGCTCAGAATTCGCAGAAGCAACTCAGGAAGCTCAGAATGGATTTAGTAGATAGAGAAAGGGAAAAAATTCAAAGTCCTCAAAACTTAGTGAAATTGGAACCATCGCGAAGAGAGCGTCACAAGCTTTCTGATAACGTAAATGACTCATCAAATAGAGTTACATATCAAAAGATATTCACGATCAAAGTTTTGGTCGACCTAACCCAGTCAGTAGCGTTGAATCAGCATCCATACTGCTAACATCAACACGAGTACAGATGATGTCATCATTTGTACATTATACGTGGCACATGCATAGGGAGACACATGTCATGCTGACATGGAAGCACCAGAGGCTACCACGTGTCACTCATTTTTTGGACTTTTTGGGCAATTTCATGGACCAATGAAAATGTTCCATGTGGCAGTCTGTAGATCCATGTGGCAGACCATACTGCCACCTGTCAGGTGACATGAAAAACCAACAAAGAAGGATGATGTGGAAGTGACCGTGCAAGAAGTGGTGACATGGGCCAATGAAAGGTTTCCATGTGGCAGAAGGAAAAATCATAAGGATGCCCATCACCTGGATTTCCAAAAATTGGTGGGGTTGGATAGCGCTAACCCCCAATCAACTAAGATTGATAGGATTCCGCCAAATCTGGTTGGATATAACCACACCACCAGACTTAACCGTATCTGTCAAAGGCTTCACCAACTTAACCGAATCTTCCAAAGTCTTCACCAAAGACATCAACCATATATATATAACGTTGTCACCATATGCCAAAAATGGTAGGCCCATGAGTTTAACCCCAGGATCTCCCCTATCATCTCTACCTTTGTAATGTACACCAACCATTTGGGCTGGAGTGTGACTTGGTAAAGTCCACCCACTTTATTACTTAAATGTTGTTTTTCACCAGCGTAAGGGGGTCAGACTAGGGCGCGACCGTACATATAGGGCACAATGTTTGAGATAGATTCCCATGAATCCATTGCATGTGCGGGCACAGAAACTGAGGTAAATTTCCTCAGGGGAATGGAAGTTCCAGACTCAGATCGACACATAGAGACAATCGTTTTTGGGTAATTTGAGGCCACAAATCTAGTGTTGTTGTTTTTTTTCTGATATGAGCAAAGCTTTTGTAGCTTAGCTCTAGAATGAGGTATACTTATGTATTTTTCCAAATTCTTTTGCTGGGTTAATAAAAAGGCCTACCCATTTGAGAGTAGGACCTGAAGACGTAGTCCACCAGGAACAAACTCCGTTATCAATTTTGTGTGTTCAGATTTGATGCTTATGCCTCTTCATTATTGATCTTTTCCTTCTTTATGTTGCACTTTAATTTATGCTCATTTAATTCAATTATTTGTAAGTCACATCGATGAAAAGATCCTGGATCATGTTGGTATCAGAGAAAGGTTCTTTGACTTGAATTGTTGAGTGTGAATTCTTACTAGGGCCAAGCATAATCAAGTGAATGAACTCTTAATACTTTCAATATCAAAGTTGATCATGCATCCCAAAGGAATACAATAGTTGAAGAGGACAAACATGATGAACAAGAGATCATTTTCCATATGGTCTTTTATCACATATCAAAAATGGTCGAGAAAATGTATGGAGACTACAAGAAGAGGATAAAGAAGAAAGTGAAGAAAAAGGAAGCAAAAACATATGATGATTCTTTAGTGAATCAAGGGGTTGGAGGAGACCCTCTTGAGCCTCCATCTTGACCATCAATTTCTAGCTCTTCTTCCTCTGAGCATTCTC
>JASDQU010374965.1:18833-28860 GCA_032191745.1 Picea mariana | reverse complement strand
GTCAGGTTTGTGGCAGCATATAAGTCACAACATACCATATCCTTATGCCAATGGGAATGTCCATAGAAGTAGTGGTCCTCCTACTAACAATATGTTTGATTATGAAAACTCCTAGTAACAATGGTGTTTGTCTTGGAATGGTTTCTACAACTTTAAAATATCCTCTCATATTTTTTTATATTCCACATTGGTTGTGAGCTCTAGTCCACGACAATATATAAATTCTAACATACTAATGTTCTTATTCCAATGGAGGTGTTGGTTTCCATGTAGGTAGTGGCCATCCTACAAACATGATGATTGATTGGTTGTGAGATGAGTAGGTGTTCATGTAGGACCAAAGTCCCTATGCCAATGGGGGTTCCAGTGTCCATGTTGGTAGTGGCCATCCTATAAACATAATGGTTGATTAGTTTTGAGATTAGTAGGTGCCCATGTAGGTAGTGTCCATCCTACTAACATAATAGTTGATTGGTTGTGAGGTGATTGTGCATTCATACTTGGCTTTCCCCCCTCCTCTGTGTAACATTATGTGGGTGTATATGAGTCAATGATAATGGGGGTGTCTATGTAGGTATTGGCCCTCATACTAACATAATGGATGATTAGTATGTGTGCTTGTTTGATCTCTCCCTCCTCCTTTATGAAACATGCATGGGGGTGTGTGTGAATCATAATGGGGGTGATCATAAGGGAAAATTTTAAGGGATAAATTTCTCCCATGGGCTAATTTTCCATGCTTTTTCCCAAAAAAGATTTGCCAGTTTCCATTTTTCTAAAATTGATTCGCCCAAATTTTATAGGATAAAATAATTTTACCTTAAAAATCACCAAAAACTTATACAAACTATATAAAATCCATAGAAATTTGAATATTTTTACAAAAATATAACCAAACATTTTACAATTTGCATATTAAGGACTGGTAAGACTCACCAAGGTTTCTACACTTTAAGATAATTTTCTATCCTCAAAATTTTCCCTATGTAGGTAGTTACCTTCCCAATAACATAATGTTTATTTGATTGCAAGATGAGTATGTGTGCTTACTTGTGCCCCCCCCCCGCCCCCCCTCCTCCTTTGTGTGGGTGTGGGTGTGGGTGTGTGAACAATAATGGGGGTGTAGTAGTAGGTAGTGGTCATCATACTAAGATAATGGTTGATTGGTATGTGTGCTCAATTGGTATCCCCCTCCTCCTATACAAAACATGTTGCATGGGTGTGTGTGAATAATAATGGGGTTGCACATGTAGGTATTGGCCCTTCTACTAACATAATGGTTGATTGGTATGTGTGATTGCTTGGTCTCCCCCTCCTCCTCTATGGAACATGTTGTGTGTGTGTGTGTGAAAATAATAATGGGGGTGTACATGTATTTAGTGGACCTCCTAGTAACATAATGGTTTATTGGTTGCAAGATGAGTATAAAATGTTCTTATTTTGCCTCCCCCCCTTCATGGGTGTGTGCATGTGTGCTTGCTTTATATCCCCCTCCTTTTCTAAGGAACATGTTGTTTCAGTGTGTGTGTGTGTAATAATGGGGGAGTACATGTAACTAGTGCCCCTCCTCAAGAGCTTCTGTCCTCAAGAGAAACAAGCTCGAGACCCAACTCTTTGTACTCCGACCTTGTTGGGGACATGCATTAAGACGATAAGGAGCAGACCACTCTGATGCCACTGATCCAGATTTTATGAGAAGAACAAAATGAATACAGATTATTAACATGTGCTTAACACAAAATAACAGAGATACAGTAAAATTGGTTTTCTATTAATAAATAAATAAGCTGGAAACTTTAAAATGCAGCGGAAACAAGCTTGTTGGAATGGTGGCGGCTTATCTCTAAGAAGAGATGTGACGGCTGCGCTCATTCACAAGAAGATGATTACAATGAGGCTCTGAAGGCCTTTTTTACAATAAGCAGGAATGTCAAAAACCCTAGACATCCAAAAACCTAACCCTAGGAGATGAAGCGCCAAAAGTCATGTGGGCCCCGTTTGAGTAAGTTAGTACATCAACTTCTCGGGGTCGTAACTTTTGCATATGATCTTCATTTTAGGCATATGATAGCCCGTTGGAAAGGTATCATCGAGGAGATTCATTTTAGGCACAATATCAAAAGAAATTCCATATTGCAAACATGCTTTCCCAAAAAAACATCGTTTAGGGCCTCAAAAAGGCTCCAGAAGTGAAAACTACTAAAAATAGTAAATTACCTAAATTGTCAAAAAACTGTTTTGAGCCAGTTGGAAAAGGTGGGTGGCCATAGATATCAATCTGGATCAACAATTTTGTACTCTATATAAATTAATACAAATGAATGTGCATCATATGAATAGTTCTAACAATGTTCTCTCTAATACTTGCATATTTTCTCTATTACGTTCTCTTGTTTGAGTATTAACACTTCTAGTATTGTGCTCATATCATTTGGTATCAAAGCCTTAAGATTAACGCTTCTCAAGAGATTCACCTTTTCTTATCTCCTTTGGGTTTTTATTCATATCCATAAACTTTCTTCAATCTCTCCAAGCTATGGGACTATGGACATGTTGGCTTACTTATAAAGCAATCGGGCTAAGGAACAATGCCAACATATAACATAGATGTATGAAGCACTAGCACAGGAAGTAAAAGATGTAGGTGTCCATGAGTGACTCGAGATGAGTCAAGATGTCAGTATTGGGGGCCTGTTGGCACAAACCAATTTTGGAAAAAATCAAGGAAGTTTTGAAGGAATCAAACTAGTGCTGGAAAATAGGGGAGCACATCGGAAACAAAGGAAAACCCACACCGATAAAAGTAGTTACAAAGTGGACAAACTGTTGCAGAGCAGTTGGAAAGTGGACAAGTGCTAACTTGGAGAACGGTTGGATCGAGGACCAGCCAGGATTAAGTCAAGGAGAAAGTGGACAAACCTAATCTGCTTAGGGTTAGGGTTTTTGTAAGGGCTTTGTCTCAGTTTTTCATAAGTAGAATGTATTGGGACGATGAGAAGGTTGTTGTTGTTGTTGGAAAATTAGTGAGTTAGCTGCTTTAGACAATATGATAGTAGAGTGGTGAACAATTCTCAGAGTTGTGAGAACTGTTTCGATATGTGGAGATCGAATGTAATGGTGGAAGGATTGTACAATGTGCAGCATTGGATTTTGCAAAGAATATGAATAAAGAACCCAAGCGACAAATCTTTGTGGATGTAGCCCCAGAGGGGGTGAACCACAGTATATTTGTGTCTTATGTATGAATGTTTGCATTGCTTACTGATGTGTTTGAGTACAAGCTTTATGATGAATATGTTAATTAATAAAGGAAATAACATTGTGCACTAAGAATAAACTAATGGAGTTTGCAACGTAGCTCTAAATAAATGAATGTTATAGCTAGTGTTTAGATCATAATCTTGTGTTACAATAGATAAATACTTGTTATTGAACACATTCGGCTATAATGGTTAATGAAGTCCTACTAGAATAGTTGTGACAATGGTCTGGAATAAGTTCTAATGAGGGGTTGAAGGTTAACAATAAGTAGGTTCAATGCCTCTGAGAGAAACACATCCCATCCCATGGTTGCAGACATCTGAGTCCTGCGACCACCCATAGAAGCCATCTCGGGTGAGACTACACAGTGCACTTTGTGCGTTGTGTTGCCTTCTGGTATCCAGAAGGGTCGATGGTATAAGGGTATGTTAGCAATCATGTAGTTAGAACCTGGGTCAACCCATAAGTAACCCAACGAGCCATAAGAGGAAATTAATCCCACAAGGGTTAAGACTCGAGGAGCTCCTAAAATTTTGTCGAGTAGGAAACTGCATTTTTTAAACAATTTTGGCCCTGATTCTTTGAATTTCTTTCATTTTTTCCTATGACTCATGGATCATTGTTTTGGGTGTGAAATCCTATCTATTCATACACCTCCTAAGTCATAGGGCTCTTTGTAAAACATTCAACATGGTTGTTCCCAAGACTCTTGTTAGCACTCTGTAAATTTGTCCGACTGATAGACAAACGACAAAGGTAACCGTTTCAATCAACTTTAAAGATGGGCACTAGCCTGCTCAACTCAGAGAGGGCTCTCTTGTGTCACTTGGTGTTTCTTTGGAGATCAATGGCTAGGTTTAGTTTCTGTTTTGGGGAGTTTTTATAAATTTTCTGGCGAGGAAGGGGAGGGACACTCAGGGCTATGGAGTCAAAATTCTGAAAATGAATGAACACACTGACTGGCTAGTAGAACTATCTAGAGGATAAAGTCTAAATGAGGCGATGAATGAGTTATAAATTGTAGTTTGTAGAGTGTAAGAAGAAAAAGGAAACAAGTAACTGCTTCAGAGCATTATTGAAATGAATTCTAAATTAGTTATGAAGAATTTCACACAGTTTAAATTGCTTAAGCCAAGCGAATCAAAAGATGAATTCTGGGCATTTAAACTATCCAATTTAAACAACAAATAATGTAAATGGAATTGGAAACACAGGAAATACATACAAAGAGAGGAGACAAAGCTCATATCACCACCATTAGAATCTTTTCATAGAGATTTCAAAAGCTTCTGCATATGTATTCAATTCAGCTCCAAAAAATTACAATTGAGTTCATAAACAACTAAGAAGGTGCCCTTGCACTTCTTCCAACTCTGATACATACGTATCTCTTAACATTTATACAAACAACAAGTCCTTTCATTTCCAAACCGGTTACAAATAAAGAAACGTTTCGTTTGGAAACCGTTTACAAGAAAAAATAGGCTTCAAAACGCCACTTGTAATTCTAAAACCGTAATAGTTGTGTAAAATGTGAGAATGGTTTTTGTAGATAAGCTCATTATAAAGAAAAACCTCTCTCGGTTTCTCTAAATTCATCTTCAACTAGCCGGAATAAGTGCTGTAAAAACATGTCTCAAACAGGAAACCATGAAAACTGAAAAATAAGGTTCAAATATTTCTTCGAATCTCCCAATCCGTGACACCTGTGTAAAATCTGGGGGAGGTTTTTGTATATCACCTTATCTTGAGTAAAAACCTCTCTCATTTTTGTGAAATTTTTCTCCATATTTCCAGGATATTCATTTGAAAAAGATGTCTCCAACAAGAAAATCTTGAATCCGGAAATATAAGGTTCCAAGATGTCCTCGATTCTCCCAGTATGTAACAACTACGAGAAATATGGGAGAGGTTATTGTTATTTGGCCCGTGCTGAGTATAAACCTCATTCGATTTCTCAAAATGTGCTCTGGTTTGCCCGGAATTCATCTCGGAAGATGACTAGTCAAAATTACTTGAAATCTGGAAATTGAGACTTGAAAACTGATATGTGTGAAACTGATCGAATTCATATGCAAAGGGTATAACCCCCAACTTACTTTCACTAGCCATTTCGCAGAAATTTCTGTAGCACTTGTCTTTCGGAAATTTCGGAGGTGTGAGGGAGTGGTTTTAAAGTAACCCACCTTTTGCCCCAGAATGCACCTGGAGATGCCACGTAGTCCTGAGCCGAAACCATAGTTTTCTTTTCGGCCCACTTTCGGGAATTATCCTCCGCACAAGTTCTTCACCTAAAACAATCCCTGACCATTGATCATTAGCGCCCATGATTTGTGACCCACCAGGTCCCATCAACTCCGCATTGCCGCTAGCTTTATCCTCCTCCCGCTATATTTTGCCTTGTCCTCCAGTTTATCACGCTTTCACATTAGTTTAGCGCCTCACTAAGTCCTAGAAACTGGATTTCTCACAAAATCTTTTATAGTGATAACATGGGCTCCAACTGGAGATGCTATCCTCGATGTGAGGTAGCAAATAACGACAGACCGAGTGCCTATCCATTGGGTTGCTCCCAAAACATGTGCGTGCCCTGCTCTGACCTGTCACCATTATCCACCGGAAACCCAAATCTGTACACTGCTCTCATCGCAACCCACATTTCACCAATATACTTTCCAACTCTGAGATCAACCTCCTCATTCTACAACTGTATGGTCAAAAGACACTCGATTTCTTGCATCTCTCGGGTTTTGGATCTAACAAATGAATTATTTGCAACTAAATAAACCCCAAAATCTTCACAATCTTGATGTCGACTTACTCTTGAAATACAATTCCCTATATCGTTATATGCACTATGTGCCTTAATATATGCAACATTGATTGCGCGTTGAGTTTCTCCCCTAAATAAAGCGCGCATAATGAAAACTTGGATTTAATAATCGAGCAATCTGTTTTCGAACCAGAACTTCAAAGGGAACCTCAGGTACAAACAACGCATTTCTCGGGCCAATGGAATTTTGAATTGCCATTTTAATATCATCGTCAGTTTAATCCTCACATGGATCCATCACATCATGTCTTGTTGTCTGAACTGCATTGCTTACTTGCCTTACCAAGAATCTCTGCAATAGTTCCCCCACAAAAATGACAGTGGTGCTTCCCGCAAACAAAGAGCTTGCGTTTTAATAGTAAATTTCTTCGAACAGTCAAAAACCCATGCTCTCTATTAGACGTCTGCATCTATGTGCCCTTTTTATAGCCTTTGAGATACTTGTAAATAAATAAAACGAAAACGAAACCTCCTTTCAGGTTGGTGCTTTTGTATTGCGCACTGGGCAATTGTGTTTCCTCCTTCGCGGCTTAGTGTTAATCTTCAACGCTGAATTGTATGCGGTTTCAGAAGATGTTGTGGGCGGTTTCAATCCATACCACTTGCGTCTCCGAAATAAACCATGAGATTCCACGTACCCCGGTGGATTTACCATTGTTTTTATTTCAAAACCCATTTAAAAAATTAAACGTCGGTTACTTTCGCTCCCCGAAATGAATATACGTCGTTGATTACATTAGTAATTTGCGATCTGAGCATATTAGACTGCATCTAAGTGACAACCTTCTGATTTATACGCCATCCGATTTTTCACGTCGACCTCCTTAAAATATAAACATTACTTAAACACCTGTACGCTTGTTCTTTAAATGAAAACGCACAGTCAATTAGTTCCTGGGCAAAATCCACGCTATTCACGGTAACCTAAGTGCATGTGACCATATGAAAGCAGCAATACTCCTGACTGGAATCGGGTATCCCAATGGTATGATGGATTATACACTTGGTCTTATAATCATTAGAATTAGGCCCTCTGATGATACAGATGATGGACAAATACACAGGCTTCTCATGGCTTGCGCTTGATGTTGTTGATGTTTGGATGCTAGTGTGTAGATGAGCTTTGACCTATGTATGCATCCTCCATTGTACACCTGCAATTCTCAGTCGAACGCCAAACTTGGATGATGATGTGGCTTCCTTAAACCATTTGGGCGATCAATGAGACACTTGGTATGCATTATCGATCTAAATTCGGGCTTTGAAAGGCATATTATCTATAACCTAGCTCACCACACAACCTACAATATTCACCATCTCTTGTGTAGCTCGCTTCTCATGGGCCCGATGTTCTTCTATATGAATTTTGCAATAAAACTAAAACCTTTGCAAGTAATCACACATGTACATTACAAACTGCAAGATTTGACGAGTATAATATTTATCACAACTTCTATGCTAACTCCAGGTGCCCTTTGATCTTGTAGTGAATTTTAACAATGATTTAACACAATGCCCATAAAACCTTTAATGAAAGAAAGTAGCCACTTCTTCGACATCTAGATACTTGGCGTTAAATATGCATTGACTTTATCCTTTGGCGTTCCATTTATCTTCAAAACAACTACCTCTTAATGCTTGTTAGCCACCAAATGTTTCTTACTTCTGTCTTTCCTCGTCAACTGGGAATGCAGAGGTTTGGAATGGGCAGTCGACATACTACAGAGGCACCCACATGCAAGACCTACATTTCCCTATTATCACTGCACTCTTTTCCCAAACATTCTCCCTGCACCATTTCATACACTCACGTGACCTATATTGGTATTCACTTGGGAAACACCCCAAACTTGAGGAATATTAGCCCAATAGGACATCTTGATACCTTGTCCAAACCTGACTTGTGAAAGTTCATAACGTCTTTGAGCATTTGTTTGGATAAAGGGGGATTTGATGCAAATGTTTGTGTAATTTGATTATTGTATGTGATTGACATTGCTATGATCCATGTGACTTATGAGCACATGGAGGGTGTACTTGTTGTTGTTGCAGGACCATGCCTAGTGGAAATGTATAGATGGGGAGATGATTAGCTCGGACCTCCATGGAGCTGAAATCCCAGCAGATGGATGTTGTGACCCTAACCAGGGGAAGAGAGACACGAGAGGATGGCACTAGGAAGGAAGAAGGATGTTTCCCCTGATACACTCTGGCATTCCTAGATCCACGGGGGTCTTTCCCCTCCACCATGACATTTTCCCTTGAAGGCCCCTGACGTCATCAATGATCTCTTTGGGCAGTCGAAACTTAATCCCAACATTTGGCAATAAAACTCAAATTCCATCGGCATTGGAAGATTCAACCTTGGATGAGCACTCAAACTGTCCTGGTGCCTTTTTTATTATTCCGTGGGTGTTTATCCCACATTGATGAGGAGAAGTGAGAGTTTTTCGTTTATATGTACTGATGGTTGTAAGTCTTATCGACGCATAGTGCACCATTAGCGCCCCTTGTGGGCTCTTCCTCCATGTGACTTGATGCATGGCGCTTAGCCACTTTATCTCGATAGTTGCAGGGCTTGGATAAGTGGAGATTTGGCTTGCGGGCCTAATAATTTTGGTAAAATGAACTATGGCCCTATAATAAACCCGAGGGTAGAAAAATTGACTATAAGAGCCAAAATCAGCTTAATAAAACCAGAATTTTTGTTTGCCCAATAATGAAGAAATTTTCACCCAAATTCAACTAAAGATTTAATTCAGACAATCTAAGAACCCAATGATGATTCTTTGTTTAGAGAAAAAACTTCTCTTATGTCACAATTCTAAAATTTTCATGTGTCAATATCTAGCTCCAAATGGGGATGAGTCCTCCCTGAGAGCTGATAAAGAACATATACCAAGAACTCGATCCATTTGGATGATCCCATCTCAAAGACTGCATCTATACTAATCCTTCATCCGAAACTAAATGCATTGAAAGTTGAAACTGAAAACCAATAGCTGCCGAAAACTAAAAACACACATGCTGAAGTCCAAAACTGAAACTGACAAAAATGCTTGGTCTTCAAGCTTATTTATATACAAATGATCCTACCCTACTTTCTAAAACCAACGTTGAATCAAGTTATCTCAAACTTCCAGTGAAGCCAGTCAAGTAAATGGATTCTTGACTGCAACTTGTTTTTAGCTCCTCCAGATAGAAAAAAGAACTCAGCAAATNTACTCCATCTTCTCTGATGATTTCATCTGACTGGAAAAAGGGTCTTCGAAAACATGTAAGACTATCCCTTTTTGAAAATCATCCCAAAGACAAGGATCTCTTTCATCTGGTTTACCCTTCTCAAATGGACATGCAACAAGATGATCATCTTTCACATCATCCACAACAGAGACAGGCTTTATGTGCTCTTGGAAATATTTAGATGAAACGACAATCTCATGTGTTTGATAAAAATCTCAAAATGCTCCTTCATGTTCTTGAATAAGAATGTCATCCTGGATTTTTAAAATTTATGAATATGTCAAATCAAGAGATGTGAAATCATGAATGGATTCTGCAACATTCAAAAGACCTAAAACCACCTACTCTTCTTCGGTATTTCCTTGTAACTTTGAGTAGCTATCTTTATTAATGGTTTTATTGCCTAGATTTTTCGCACATACAATTTCAAAAATCTGATTTTCTTCAATTTCTTCATGATACAAATTTTTAGAAAATGAATGAGCTGCAAAACAATTTGAATGATTCTCCTCACACTTTTTGTTGAAATAATGTAACTGCGAAGAGCATTCTTATTATTTTGTTATTTGATTAAATCCCCATTGTGGATTAATCATGTCATTATTATTATTTTTATTGTTAGGTTAATCCCCATTGAGGATTAACTAAGTCGGTAATTGTATAAGGACCAAATCCCCTTTTGCGGATTGG
>JASDQU010374964.1:25867-39225 GCA_032191745.1 Picea mariana | reverse complement strand
ATCCTAGCGGGTTAGCCTTTTACACGGTTGGCCCTTGGTTATGGAAACAAGCGAAGATTAAGGGAGAAAAGGAAAAATGTGAACTACGCAGAAGACATAGTGACTGATACTGGGTCAAAGTGAGAAAAAGAGAAGAAAAGATAGAGCGAAGTAAGAGAAAGAAATTCATTCACTGAAGAGATTGAGGATGCCAAATCAGAAAGGAAGAAGGATTGTGGACAACTTAGCAAGCAGAAAAATCCACTGTTGGATTCTTTGGAGAACCGCATGAGATGGAAGGAAAGACAGGTTGGAAAAGCCCTGAAAACACGGATCAAGTTCACCTAGGGTTTTAGACACCTAGGTTTTTGGTATCTAGGGTTTTGACACTTAGGTCTCGACCTAAGGATGTCGGTGAGAGATTGTAATGTATAAATAAAGGTATAAAGGACTTGGGATGGGTTGGTGCTAATTTGGTTGAGAGTTCATTGTTATTGAATTATTGAGTGAGTACTATTGTGTGAGAGATAAGTGCTGAGTGCGAGAGCCTTTTGGTATTGTAAGATCTTCAGTTGGGTTCGAAGATCAACTCTGCAGCTGGGTGCGCAGGGAGGGGAGAGAAAGATAGAGAAGAAGAGATGATACACTAACTAAGATCGCAGATAAGAACTGTATGCTTTCATTCTAATATATCATAAAGCATAGTTTTGTGGACGTAGCCCTAGAGAGAGGGTGAACCATGTATATCTTGTGTTATGTGTGATTGATGTTTTGTTCTCTATCATTTGATATGCTGCTATTGTTTTACTATGTTAGTTTTGACAAATAGTTGTGCGGAGTATATCTAATTTAGGATTTGATATCTAGATGTTGTGTTGTTCTTATAATAGATCCACTTGGTATTCCCTTTGGTTGTAGACATCTTTGTCCTAAAACCCCCCCATAGCTACTTCGGGTGAGACTGCATCTTCTTCGCAGGTGTTTCCGAAAGGGCTAGTAGTTAGGGCTTGTTGGTGCGCTATTGGAGCCTGAACCCTGGGTCTGCCCCTATGCCAACAAATGGTTCCATTGCTGGGACATGAATCTTCTTGAGCGAATGTCAAGGTGGTTTCCATCGAAGACAAAGATTCAGAAGTGGATAGAAGATCAAGAAAAGGACTTTGTTGAAGCCCAGAACAAGAACCCTAATCTTAGTATAGAGGATTGGTTGGGAAGATATATCTTTACTGATATACACGATATTTTATTTGGAGGAATCCATCAGGATCTATATGAGTGGCTAGCTAGGTTAGAAAATACCCAGTTCGAAGTTAGAATCAGACGACCTGTGGTTTGGATGTCAGCGCTGATCAAGAAGGTCAAGATAATTGATAACGTCGTGTCAAGAGCAGTAGAGCACTGGTTTGATAGCACCATTAGAGGGTATATCATTGAGTTTGTTGTTGACAGAGTGGAATCGTATAGCCAAGAAGAGAGATATTTCTTTAAGGGACCTAGAGGAAATGTTTTACATTTTTTGAAGTTGAATATCAAGATGCCATTGCATGAGAAGAACATCTTGAAGATATAGTAATCGGTCAGATCGAAAGAGCTAAATGTTCAAAAATTCAGATAGCGACAATGACACAGAGGCTGGACATACGCACAGTGGGAGATTTTTCAGAGAAGTTCCTCTTGCGAACCTCTTTAAGAAGAACTACAGAGTCAAAGGGTTCTACAGTGGAGAAGAGATAGATCTGACAGATGAAGAGCATTCAAAATCCACTAGGACAGATGAACCTCACCGAGAAGAGACAAAAACTTCAAGAACTGTGCCAACTGTTGATGTAAGTACTATTAATCCTCCCGTTGTTTCAACAACATTAAGAAATCAGAATAATCAGAGTCACCAAAGCACTCTGAGCATTGTCACTAGTAGTACACCATATACTCAGTCAGGAAACCTAGGGAGATCTATGGCAGATGAGATGAGGTTACCCAACTTTAGAGGAGATGGATCTAAAGATCCTGATCAACATTGGTTTCTATGTGAAGCTATGTGGAGTATTAAGAATATCACAGGCGAAGATGTCAAACGGGCTTAGTTCGACACTACCCTAAGAGATCGCGCATTGAGATGGTACATGAAATTTGTCCAAGGAGCTATACCTAAACCGCTGAATGCCATTAAGACTGCACTAACTGCGAAATTCAAGAAACCTAAATCAGAGTCACAGTGCATTACATAACTAAAATAAATCAAGCAGAGAACAGCTAAATCTGTGTGGGATTTTGATCAGAGATTTAAGACCTTGACAGGCCATTTGAGTTTTGATTAGATCTCAGATGAGTATAACAAAGAATGGTTCATTGATTCCCTCTTTCCACACATCAAAGTTCCTCTGATGCAACAAAATATTTATTCGTAGGCTAAAGCATTGGAGATAATCATGAAGTTAGAATCAGACCCTATGGGAGAATGTAACTTAGGTATGAGTCAAATCTTGAGTCAACTAACTAGTTTGTCTCTGCAGGTCAAAGATATGAAGAAAGACAAGGGAAAATATAAAAGAGAAGACATATGATGTATCGGATGCAAATCAGAAGGCCATGACAAGGAACATTGTCCCTTATTTCAGGAATACTTGGCCTTTGGAGCTCCAAGCCCTTTGAAGCAAGTTACCCTACCCTGGTGTGAGGTATTTAGAAATTGACATCGCCCTGGTGAATGTTAATATCTGCAAAAATATGTCCAGACACCCACAAATCTGTATTGCACGTTTTGTAAGTAAGTAGGACACGATGAAAAGGATTGTAGGGATTACGATATCATGCATGAAAGATCAAGGGATATATACAAAATTCAAGGTGAAGTACAGCAAGAAGGAAACACTCCGCAATATAATTCCCCAAGTGTTGTTGGGAAAAATACCCTACGGACTAGCAAATAGAGTTCAGACTTTGCATGTAGATTTAACCGAATAGAAACTACTTTTTACCTACATCCCTAGATTTAAATCCCATTTTCTCAGTAAATGCATGGAAAGGACCACCTACCTTATTACTGGCATTTGATGTTGATCCTCCGTTGCGCTTGATTACTTGTTCGCAATGCTCCTTCCAAAGATGACCTGCACTCAAGACAAACAACAACTATGCATGCCTGCTACTTCTATACTCACGGGTTAGAAATCAAACATAAACTAATCAAACCATAGACAGTTCATGAATTGGGACGGGAAAAGCATTCTCTTTATTACTTAAAGTGAGTCAACTTACAAAAGTTGAGACCGAACACTGCTCCTTGAACTTGATCCTGGGCTCCTCTTCTTCTGCCCTTCAACTACTTTGCCTTAAATCTCCTTTGGCATGAGGAAAGGCTAAAGGGTTGGGACAATGGAATATGTAAATGGGCAGAGTTTCTTTGCTATATTTTTTCCTCCTCCAAATGGTACCCCTACCCCTTCTTTTATAGGCTAGAAGGAGCTAGGTTTTTGGACGAACCCTCGGCCATGGATGGCCGGGAGTTTCAGTTAACTCACCCATAGTTTTTTGTTCCATCGACAACTTTCCTTTTTTTGTGCTTTTGTAGGTACACACGGGCTGTTGTGAGTCAGCCAGCGTGTACATGCGTGCAGTAATGGGTTAGGGCGTGTGGGCCTTTACATAAGAGGATTTTAAAAGAGTTGTTTAGCAGAGTTTTGGCAAAGAAGGGATATGAGTTGGCCTGATGCCAGGTAAGCATGTGTGGTGAAATTTAGGGTTATAAACGATGCCCCCTAATGTGTGAGGTAAGAAGAGCATCTGATGGCCGAAATACATTACCAATATTTACTGATGTGCCGAACGATTGAGCCCAAGGATCAGGAACCAGGAGGTACCGTCTGCAAAATAACAAATGTCTCATCGAGGTGGGAATACCCATGCTCGGGATAAAATAGAACCATGGCTACCAATAAAATACACTGTAGATCCATGTTAAAAAACTATAAAGAGTATCCACGAACAATACACAGCGGAGCTACATATAGAAATCAGAAAGATATACATGTAGAGTATCCATCTTCCAGAAGCTAATTCGACCTAATGGCTAGAGATGAGATCCTCAGGGCTCGAGCAACAATTTCAAAATATTCAAAACTCAGGTAGGAGTGTAATATGAGTGTACGATTGCACTACCCAGAGGTCTTAGATGGCTCGTCAGTCATTGACGTGATAATATCGATGATCAGACTGAAGGCTTCAATGATTTCGAACAAGGACTTGATTGGATGTTTGAGATGGTCGGGTATGCAGACAAGAGACATTTTGTAGAGGGGCTGACTCAGGCTTAGTGACAAACTTCCCTTGGACAATAGCACGACATGTGATGAGACACAGGCAGCATATATGTTAATCATAAGTCTACGAAGCAGGAGGCAATGCAAACTCTCCATATGTTTGGAAGGATAACCAAATAGTGGAGGACACAACTCTATATAGCGAGAAAAGATTCCTAAGGTCGTACTACATCACAAAGTCTGATGATCAAATGGAAAAATGTGCTTTATCCAAGGGCGACTCATTATGCTGCCAATAAAGAAAATACTTTTCTCATCTTCATTTTGGGGTATATTTGATTTTTTTATTCTTTTCGATAATTTTGGAAGAAGAATAAAGGAATATTACATTACAATGGAGGAACGAGTATTGCAAACATACAAGCTCAAGGCACAAGGAAAAGACTAATGTTCTGGTGAAATGATACTTGGGAAAAATCCTCCGATGGCCAAAGGTGTTAAGACGCAGAAGCAAACTGTCACAAAGTTGGTGGATAAGGTATGCAAATGCGATTGAGAAAACACACAATGGTAACGTCCTTCGATGTAAGTTTAACGAGCCCAAAGAAGGTAAGCTCGGTGGTTTTTCATATTTAAAGAGTTTGAAAAAACATAAAATGAGACTCCATTGGGGTACCTTTTTCGAAAATAGTCTAGTCGGTTCAAAAAAGGGATAAACTAGCACCGATTAGACGTCGATTCAAAACCATTTTAACGAGTGTGATAAGGACAAGATCACTCGGCTATTTTTTCACTTTTAAGGAGTCTGAAAAAAGCTTAACTATGGACTCCATCAGGAATATTCTTACGGACCAATTTAACGAGTGTGAAAGAATAAGGTCACTTGACGATCTTTTCAATTTTAGGGAGTCTAAAAAGAGATTAAATATGGACTCCGTGTGGGTTTCTTTTTGGTAAGTTTAGTCCCTCAGGCTTGAAAAGGGGATAAAATTATACCTGAGAGTACTCTTATAAAGAACGGAAATTCGATAGAGTATACCCTTGTTCGTACAGTTGACCGTCTGAACCCAAAAAGGGGTAAACTACCGCCGGACAGACGTGACTTCAAATTTTAGTTTAACGAGCGTGAAAGACAACAAGATCGCTCGACAATCTTTTCATTTTTAGAGGGTCTGAAAAGGGCTTAAAAGGAGATCCGTTTATTTTTTGAGGGTCCTGAGGGTGAGACAAATAGCGAAGAAGAATCATGCAAATAAGGCTCAAACTCATATTCAGGAAATACTATAATGACTCCCAAGCCTACAGTGTTTTAGAGATGACATGGACACCATAATTCAACCAGGACCTACCTAGGCCATCCATGTTCTGGTAAGATCTACCACCAAGTTGCAACACTTCTAAAGCAGATATGATGGTTCCATGTCACAACCTGATGGGATCGATCCTATAGTAGAGGAAAAAGACAACGATATGCAAAAGTTGGGGTAATAACCTAACCTATATGCTCAATTTGATTCTTGGAAAAAATTTTATGGACAGTCAAAATTTTCTCAAAACTCAAAAAAGTGTCCCAATACCCGATCAAATTCCTCCCATATAACTCCTGAATCACTCTAAATGGTTTTTGGTATAAAGAAATTGATAAGGGAGGCCAAAAATGTGACAAAAAGATTCCAAAAAGTGTATAAATAGAAGCTGGCAGCTCATTATCACCATTGTTGGTTTGGAAATTGACTCTAGAGCCAAAAGACCCCCTTTGCTAAAAATGGTGATTCCGGGAGGTACAGTGGATGAAACGAACTTCCACTTGGACCAAGTAAGTACAAAATCCCTTATCTAGCTATTCAATTCTTCAATTTTGTTTTTAAGTTTATTTTTTGGGTGGGCGTCGACCTTAAAAAAGTCGGCCCTAGGTACACGCGGGCTGTCTCTAGACAGGGCGCATGTACACTTGGGAAGAGTAAACGCTGCTTGGGTGTACACGCGATTGTCGCCTCTACAACTCGCATGGACCCCCCCTTTGTAGAAAAAATAATTAAAAGGCAAGTGCTGACCCTCCTGAACCTTGTTGTGTTGGCAGGATGTATGTCTAATGGAGGGAAAGAGAGCATGAAGCAGTTAGTGAGTTGGTTGCGGGAGATCCGAATGTCGTGGCTGTGTTGATGCAATGTAGTTTACTGAAGTTCTTTCTGTGTCCGTTTATGTGTGCACAACCAAGTCTACTGAATGCCTTGATCGACTACTGGCACCTTGATGCAGAGGAATTTATGCTAGAGGGGAAATCACTGGTGCCCACCATCGAGGATATCTATTTTTTGACGGGCCTCTCAAGGAGAGGGGAACCAGACAACTTTAGGAAATTTCCTGCGGGACCGAGTAAGATATCGAGACTTATAGCCGAGCACTGTGGGCCTGGGAATGATCGTGTGGGCTCCCAGGTACCTATGAGTAAGATCACTAACCTATCACTGTAGGTGATATTATTACTGATTGGGCGGATTACCGGTTCTGCAGCCTTGCATCAGGCTTCTCGCACACAGATGAACTATGAGATCCAATGCTTGAATGCATAGATTTTTGACTGGAGTACTACATTACTGGAGTGCATGAAGAGGCAATTGACAGATTATCGATAGTGGACACAAAGGAATTTTGGGTTCAGGATGATCTTGTGTTCATTTTTCTTCGAGAGAGTTCCGATCTTTAGCCCTCAGGAAGTAGTACGAGGACATCAGGCCTCATTTCCTGCAGTGTGTAGATGGGCAGTATTATTGCCGCGACAGGGTGGTGGAAGGACCAATGAGTCCTTCGATGATGCTTTCTTTGCATGGATGTCACGGAATATCCCTATGATTGAGGATTACCCATATGCATGGATAGATTTTTCTAGAGATCCTGAGATACCCATGCCTCCTGGTGAGGAGCGAGGGGAGATGGGTAAGTCTCCACCTTTGTATTTTGTTTTGTTTTGTTTGCATATGTAATTTTTATGTCATTTTTGTGATATATATCATTTTTTTTTGTATGCCAGTGTATTTGACGGGTAAATTTTTGTTGTATGAAAATGTGGGACCCATGTGACCTGTCGATTATGCATGGAACATGCGTCATCCTCGGCCAGAAGCCGCAGCTGCCACCACCGGAGGAGTAGCAGTAGTAGGGAACCTCCCAGCTGGGGAGGCTGAGAGAGTCCTTAGATGAGTTGAGTGGAATTTCACTGCACTCACTCGCACAGTCTCGATGGCAGAGATAGAGGACCTTCTACCATCCATGCAGCCTCATGTCGTGGGGGCACCTCGGATGTGGGTCCGATTGTTTAGGCATTTAGCCCATGCTGTGGACTATTATAATAGGGCCCATAGGCACTGAACCTACTTAGACTTTTTACGTGCCACGATGATGGCCTCCTCATGAGTGAGACATCGACGTAAGATGTAGTCTACACCTCTCCGATACAACGTATCATCAAGTATGAGATAAGTCTTAGCCTGATGGTGTATCTGCCGACGCTCGTCACGAGAAACAGAGGTGGGGCATTTCAAAGTCTGGAGAGAGATAAGTATATCTCCGTACCAGGGGTCTGAAGATGTAATAAAAAACATATCTCCTCAGATAGGCGATTCCTCAGGCACAACGTCACCTGACTCAACCGAAAGTTCAGAAATAAGCTCTGTGAAGACCAATGACTTCTTGGACTTTGTTGAAATGAAGTCTAAGTCAAATTCTTAGAGGATGACTATCCATCTACTTATTTTTCTGCCTATAACTCGTCGTGTCAACATGTACTGGAATGGATTCATGATAGCAATGACAGTGGTCTTGCGAAACAGAACATAGTGACAGAACAGTTGAACAGCATGAAATGCTGCCAACACAAGTTTTTCGATATCAGAATAATTGAGTTATGGTCCTACGAGGCCTCAGCTCAGGTAATAGATCACATATTCTGAGAACGAATCATCTTTCTAAAATAAAACCATGCCAATGGTTGACTCTGCAACAACCAGATATAATAAGAAATCTTTGTTATATTTAGGTGGCCGTAGCAGAGGTGTAGTTGTGAGGGTGTGTTTTAATGCGTCGAAAGAGCGTTGAGCGGCTTCATCCCAGAAAAAAGGAACGTCTTTCTTCAGTAAACACATAAATCCCTTGGTGATTTCGGCATAGCTGGTGATGAAGTGTCGTAAGAAGTTCACCTTTCCTTGTAGACTCTGATGTTGTAGGATTGTGTGTGGGGGGGGAAACTGGATTATTGCCTCCACCTTAAGAGGATCGACCATGATCCCTATTATTGATACAATGAAACCTAACAAACATCCCGACGTTACACAGAAGCTGCACTTGTTTGGATTCAAGTGAAACCTAAAGTAGCGACAGTGTTTGAAGATTAGTCTAAGGTGTGTGGGATGATCCGTTCGCTTCCAGGAGTGTGATGCTAAATTATCTAGATAGCCTCGACTATATGCTTGAGGTCATGAAAAGCAAAAGACATGGCCCGCTGGAATGTGGCTCCAACATTTTTAAGGCCAAAAGGCATCTTACGATATGCGAATGTACCCCACGGACAAATGAATGCCATTTTATGTTGGTCTTCAGGTTTGATTTGGATTTGATTATATCCCGAAAAACTGTCCATGAAAGAAAAGGCTTCACAACCGACACATTCATCAATGATTTGGTCAATGAATGGTGTTGGAAAATTATCTTTGGGACATGCCTTGTTCAAATCACGAAAATTGGTACATACACGAATCGTGCCTTGTTTTTTATTGACCGGCACAGGATTTGACACCCATTGAGTCAAATGGATAGGATAAATAAAACCTGCCTTTAGCAATTTCTCAACCTCAATCTTGATGGCTGCTACTTTCTTGGGATTGACTCGACGAAGTTTTTGTCGAACAAGCTTGGAATCAGGATACGTTGTGGTTTCATGTTCAACTATTTTCGGATTGATACTTGGCATTTCCTCATAAGACCAGGCAAAAACGTCGTGAAATTCTTTGAAAAGATCCATGTAAATTTGAATTTCTTCTGGGGAGAAATCTTCTCCGACGAAGACATTCTCCATAATGCCAGGGTTTCGGGAGATGTTGATGGGTATAGTTTCACCGATAGTTTCCATATTTCCCTCAACATAAATTTCTTGTGTAGCTAAGAGATTAATAGGACATGGCTGATCTCCCGTTATGGTAACGGTGAATTCTCCTTCTTCAATTCGGCTTAACTCTAGGAGAAAATATGATCTATGATGAAGATCTTCCCAAGGTTTATCCGGACTAGTCATTGCTTCGATTACTACTTCATCAGAAGGCAAGACTAAGTCTAACGAATCGACGTTAGCGAGAGAACCTTGAGCCCAAATAGGCTCTAGAAGTGGATCTAACTCTTGTGCAGGAGTCAGATCAGGGTTAGTTGAAGCTTGCTGGACTAAAGAGTATGCTACCTTAGTGGCAGACAAGGGCATGGGCATGCCTGAGTTCCCTATCTCATCCATCATGGCTGATGGGGAAGGAAGAATCCAAGGATCCTCAAAGTAAGTCGTGCAGAACGATGAAACTTGAAATATCTCAACCTTATGGTGATTAGATATAAATTTGATATCGTCGTGAGGAGGTGGGTAATCGAAGGTACCCATCAAGGATGGGCACAAACCAACTCCTACATTAACGACACCTGGTTGAGGATTATCAATCATTGGGACCGTGGATGACCCCAAAGCTGGGTCAGGTCTAGAGAAAGACAATTGATCGATGGTCACTATCCGACCCTCGTGTGGAAACAACAAGACTTGGAAAACTGTAGCAACCACATCTTGCATAGCATAAGTCCAACTCCATCCTAAAAAGAGGTTATAGTTGAGGGGAGCATTGAATACCTCTACTTTGACACACACGGATTTCCCTCCTAACTGCACAGGGAAAGAAGGAACGATGCCATATGGTCGGAATGAACGACCGTCGAAAGCAGTGAGGAGAGTAGGTGATGGAGACAAAACAGGCTGGCCAATGGCCTTCCAGCATGCTAACGACATAACGCATGTCAAGGCGCCCTCGTCGACCACCGTGTGGAAGACATTCCAAGTAAAATTTTTCGTGGGATGAGCCACTACTATCTGAAATGATACATGGTAAGGTAGACGAGGTTTTAAGTCGGTTGTATCTAACATGATGGTGCCCAGATTACAAGTCTCAGTAGAGCCCAAAGAGGTTAACAAGGATTTCCTCTGAGCAGGGCAGCTTTGGAGGACCTCCAAAGCAGACATCGCACAAGGGGTTTGTGATAAATCCTCCACCATAGAGTAATTATGGGCGGCCCTTGCGTTTGGGTTGTG
This sequence comes from Picea mariana, assembly GCA_032191745.1. NCBI lineage: Eukaryota > Viridiplantae > Streptophyta > Pinopsida > Pinales > Pinaceae > Picea > Picea mariana. The sequence continues at coordinate 28,653 of JASDQU010374964.1, read as the reverse complement.
AGAATCTTTTTTAAATGCACCTTTTGGAATGCGTGTCATTGTTTCTCCCAACGTCTTCTCAATCTATAGAGGAAGATATGGGAGATCAACTTCTTTACCCTTCTCATAAGCGCTTGGTTTACTATAGTCGTGTGCTCTAGTTGATATGAAAGCATTACCCCTAACCATATATACGTTCGCAGATGAGGGATTGTTTGGAGGTGGGTAGGTTTCTTGGCTACCCTCTTCTGTGCTTGTAGAGGCTTGAGTTAGATTTTTCCCATGTTGAAAGGGATTAGTCAACATTGCTTGATGTTGTTGTGTGACAAACTTTTGGGCCTCTGCAAGTCGAGGACAAAGATGGGTCAGGTGGTCTTCCACGCACAAGTTGCATGGATATCTCACCTTCCGTTTTTCCATGTTGTCCCTGCCAACATTATCAGTGGGTTTTTTATCCCTGTTACCCTTCTTTTGTTGTTTTTTCTTCCCTTCAAGCTGCTGGGTGGCCTTTGGGTTAGTCGACTGTACGATGTGTACTTCTGACGTTTGGGTAGGGGGAGCAGCCAAAGCAGTAGTTTGGCTGGCCGCTATGTGTTGTATGGATAACTGTTGCAACTGTTTTTTCAATTGCTCAGCGGGCTTGGTTTGTGCTGAACTAACAATACCATCGGCATGTGGTCCAACTCTCTGTCTAGTTTTATCCAGTATCGAATGTGGCGCATCTGGAAAGATGTTGTATAATAAACCAGACTGAGAATAGATGAGCTCTAATTGTTGAGCCCTCATGATGGCATATTCTTCGTAGAAAACTCCGGATGTCACGACGTCTTTGGATAACTGTGGGACCAAAGACTTAAGGAACCACTCAAGCAGGAATGCTGGTGGGACTGGTACCTTGATTAAACTCTTCCGGTGTCTCCAGTCTCGGATATGATTAGAGATATGGTCCACTGTTGTCTGTTCGAAATTGGCGAGCAGCTCTGTTCCAACGTCGTATCTCACAGGTAACTGGAAATGGTTAAGGAAGGTCATCGCCAGTTTGCCAAAAGAAGAGTATCTTGAGCGATCGAGCTCGATGTACCATTTCGCGGCACTCCCAATAATAGTATGTTGAAACAATTGCAACTATACGTAGTCATCTTTCAATGAGTTGGATGAGCACCAAAGATGAAAGGTAGTCACATGATCACCTGGATCTTCATTAGGCTTGGCCTCGAACTTTGGAATGTCTGAAGGCAACTTCATCGGCATAGGAGGCCAATGTGGATCATGACAAATAGGATCATTTAACAACCTTGTCAAATCTGGCAAGTGTAAAGTTGCCAGGAATGGTAGTTTGGGTTGTTGCTGATAACCTGGGAAAAAGGGACCTGGAGTTTGATTGGCACCAAGTTGCCAGGAAAATTTTGGCTGCTGGCCTAGATTCTGGTAGAAACCATGGCCTTGACCAGCGTAAGGATTTTTCATCTTTGGAGACATCATCAGCTGATTTCCCAAAAAGGACATAGAGTGTTGGGCATGCATTGTATTTGAAGGACTTTGGGAAGGATTACCCTAAACAAAAGTAGCCTGTACAAGCACGCGACTGTCACTCAAACAACACGTGTGAAAACGCGTGCTGAACAGAGACAGAGGGCGTGTACACGCGGGCTGACCTTGTACAGGCCGCATGTATATCTAAAATATAAGGAAAAATATGAAAATAAACAGACCAGACCAGGAAGAGGCCTTTGGTATTGATAACCAGGATCCCTTGAAGGCTTGGATACTCTTTCTAACAGAAAAAAAAATAATGCAAGGAAAAATAATAAGGCAAAAAACAAGCTGAGATAAGACTGTTAGCAAACAAGACTCAGACAGAATTCCAGAAAACCCCCTAAGAATGTGTGATTCTGACAGGGAAGAGGAGGACTGCCTCTAAGGTTCTCTGAAGTCCTACACTCTACTGATATCTCTACAGTTAGCATTCACACGCGGGATGTAAGAGGATAGGGCATGGGTACACGCGTTCAGGCTTTATGCAGGCTGCATGTACCTCTGTTTGTCTCGAAAAACACATTCAAGAAAAAGTCAGGGAAATCTGGTATGGAAAAACAGACTCCTTGCTAGCTCAGACCTTACAGAAACGAAAAGAAAAGACAGGCAAGGGAAAAAAAGAAAAAGAAACCTAGTCTTTAAACTACCCAAAATCTTAAATAAAAATTCCAGGAACCCTAAAGAGTATTCTCCCCAGTATGGTTGCCAATTCTGTTGTTGGGAAAAACACCCTACGGACTAGCAAATAGAGTTTAGACTTTGCATGCAGATTTGACCGAATAGAAACTACTTTTTACCTACATCCCTAGATTTAAATCCCCTTTTCTCAGTAAAAGCATGGAAAGGACCACCTACCTTATTACCGATGTTCGATGTCGATCCTCCATTGTGCTTGATTACTTGTTCGCAATGCTCCTTCCAAATATGACTTGCACTCAAGACAAACAACAACTATGCATGCTACTTCTATACTCACGGGTTAGAAATCAAACATAAACTAATCAAACCATAGACAGTTCATGAATTGGGATGGGAAAATCATTCTCTTTATTACTTAAAGTGAGTCAACTTACAAAATTTGAGACCGGCCACCGCTCCTTGAACCTGATCCTGGGCTCCTCTTCTTCTGTCCTTCAACTACTTTGCTTTAAATCTCCTTTGGCATGAGGAAAGGCTAAAGGGTTGGGACAATGGAATACGTAAATGGGCAGAGTTTCTTTGCTATATTTTTTCCTCCTCCAAATGGTACCCCTACCCCTTCTTTTATAGGC